>JAPMLY010002168.1:0-37500 GCA_026401115.1 Tetraselmis chui | reverse complement strand
GATTCTCGAACTGGCATTCATAGTCTTTAATATAGCATCCTTAATATAGCATCATAGTCTTTCATATAGCATAGAGACTCTATGCCAGTTCTCGAACTGGCATAGAGTCTTTAATCCTACAATTCATTTACTTAACAATTAGCAATTGAGTTTCTTAAGCAAAACAATTCCTACCACATTCATTTACTAAAACATGTGTGCCTATATATGGCTGTGTGTGTGTGTGTGTGCGGGTGTGTGTGTGTGTCTGAGTGTGTGGTTTCATCTATGTATGTGTGTGTGTCCCTGCGTGCGCGCGCGTGCTGGTGTGTGTGTGTGTGTGTGTGTGTGTGTGTGTGTGTGTGTGTGTGTGTGCGTGTGTGTGTGTGTCTGCATGTCTGTGTTTCAGTGTGTGTGTGTGTGTGTGCGTGTGTGTCTGTGTGTGTAGGTGTTTGCGTGTGCATGTGTGTGTGTGTGTGCGTGAATTTGCATGTGAACGTGTGTGTGTTTGTGTGTGTGTGTGTTTGCGTGTGGGTGTGCGTGTGTGTGTGTGTGTGTGTGTGTGTCTCAGTATGTGTGTTTGTGTGTGCGTGTGTTTGCCTGTGTATATGTGTTTGTGTGTTTGTATGTTTGCGTGTGTGTGTGTCTCAGTGTGTGTCTGTGTGTGCGTGTGTATGTGTGTATATCTGTTTGCGTGTGTGTGCGTGCGTGCGTGCGTGCGTGCGTGTGTATGTGTGTCTATGCGCGTGTGTCTGTGTGTGTGCGTGGTTGCGTGTGCATGTGTGTGTATATGTGTATGTGTATGTGTGCAGCTTCTGAAATTAAGCTAATATTGAATGCCATATTTAGGGTTTAAATCATAATTATGCGTGTGAGTAATACACCCATTTAAGCACTGCGTGTAGCTTCTGAGATGAAACAGATCCGCACGCCATGGTAACGATTGGGGGGGCGGGTGGGGGGGGAGCTCACCCACAATGACGACCATGATGCCAACCAACAGCGTGGCACTGGTGAGGAGCACCAGACAAGTGGCGAGCGTGTCCCCAACCTGCGCCCCGCTCTCCCTGCCCGCCTCCACCACAGAGGAGGCCATCGCGCTGAGGAAGATGAGCCCCACGTCCTGCACCTGCCCCACCGCCCCCGGGACGCAGCTGCGCAGGGTGAAGACCAACTGATGCGTGGCTGCGCTCTAGCACCGCCACCACAACAACAGCGTCACGGGAGGGACAAGTCATTCCATGCTCACATAACCTCCTTCCCCTGCCCAATGTGGTGTTTCCATTGATTATGACTGCAGCTCCGCCGAAGATTGAATATCTTGTAAGGACACAATTTCTGTTTTACTTAATATGTAAGATTAATATATTTTGTTTTGACATATTTTTCTCTTCGTTTTATTTTTGGAAAAGTTCGAACAACTTCTTTCAATAAAGAAATAAGCGTTACAGTTGTATTGTATTTTTTTACATTTCAGCATGTCAAGGGCTGGATTGGGGTGGGTATTAGGGTTTAGGGTTTGGGCTGCGCACCAAAAACACCAGACGCACGAGCTTTCCTTGGTACGCCGCAAACTCGGGCTCCTTGAAGATGACCTTGCAGAATGCGATCATGACGGGGATGGTGATGACGGCGTTGAGCGCGCCAAACATGGTGGACTGAAAGTCCAGGAAGGCGCAGGGCTGCCTCGAGGACGCAGCGGCAGCGGCGGCGGCGGCGGCGGCGTTGCTCTGAGTGCTGCGCTGCTCCATCCCCGCTGCGCTGCTGCTCGGGGGCACAGGTGGGCACACACATGGGTGAGGGGAGGCGGGTGAGGCGAGCGGAAGACAATTAGAAAGGAGTGAAGCCCAAAGGGAGGTTTCTTAGGTTGTAGGGTTTGAGGGTGTCTAGGGTGGTTGGAAGAAAGGAGTAGGGGGGGAATTGAAACACACATGCATGTGAAATTTAATCATCAAGGTTGTGAGAAGACACACTACAAAATAAAGCGCGAGATATGAGCTATCTATTCATAACTTATCCATAGTTAGGGTTTCATATTTTAGGGTTTGAGAAGAAAATAGGGCAGTGTAAAAAGCCCAAAATTTCCACTGCACTTTGAGAGACGGGAAGGGGAGGGTGGGGAAGGGAGGGGGAGGGGGAGGGGAGGGAAGGGCAGCAGAATGCGAAATGGGAGAAGAAGGGAAGGAAGGGGGGTTCTCTTAGAAAAATAGGGTTTTGGGTTCTTAGGGTAGCGACGGGAAGAGAGGGAGTGCAGCGAGGACGAGGGTTTGTTGGGGGGCAGCAGCACCCGAGGGGGCCGCTGCGCTGGCGAGACGGCGCCGCGGATATGGGCGGAGTCGAGGGGCGACTGCTCCGCATGGACATCCTACGGCTACTGCTGAGACGACGGGCCAGCAGAGGCTCGTCCTGCCCGCCGCCCTCCCACTCATCGCCGCCGCCCTCGCACTCCGTCAATTCCACAAACGCCGTCGTCGCGGTTCGCGTGTTCAGCCGCATCAGACTCCCGCCGTAGCCACCAGGTACCTGAAGCCACCGCAAAAACAACCGTTGAAGCCATCTCACCTCGGCGGAATGGGAGCGGTAGTGCTTTGGTTGATGGCCCGCACCTCCGACGAAAGGTCGACCGCTGGTGCGGATGAAGCGACGGCGGCGTCCGATCCGGCATCACGGTCGCTGTAGACTGGGCCGTCGCCTTCGATGGCAGCTGTCGCTGGGAGGGGATCCGGGACGTCTACCGTGGTTTCCATCGTTCCTGCTTTCAGGGCGTTGGACTATGATTGAATGAAGAGAGGTAGAAGTTTGCGGCGGGAGGGGGAGTTCGCTGCTGCGGTCAGTGACTCGGGCCGGAGCGGTTCGAGGATGATACTACTGACACGGTCGTCGTTTGTAAGCAAGTTACAAAGTCGTCAACCCCAAGTATCATACGCCGCCTCGAACCGGCCGCACAGACAGAATGCTCACTAGGGGAGATATGGTGGCACCGATGCAACGAGGTCTTTGTCTCTGTAGCAGGGATCGTCGACGTTCACTATGCCTTCCCGCCTACTGCCTAGTGCTGGTTATATGGAAGGATGGCTAACGACTCGAATGACTTGGTTACAAGAAGAACAAGATGAGCACGAACAGGGAAAGTAGTGGGAGGGGGAGCAAAAGGGCAAGAGTGGCAAGAGGATCATGGCTAACGACTCGCGTCTGCGAGAAGAGATAACGAAAAATGTGAACCGATACATATTTGGTTTTGGAGCAGGCTTACTTGGTTGTCTCCGCCGCTGTTTTTTCTTGTAAGGAAATAATTACTGAATGTTTGAGCAGGCTCGCATCCGCCCCATCACGAGAAGTGTAATTAGGCAGAAGCTGAAGGTACGTTGTTGTTTTTTTGAGCCCCCGGGATATGGGACTGGCAGGGAACCCGCACCGGCACCCTCTGCAGGCGGCGTTTTGCAAGCATGACTGAGAGCAGAAGTTCGAAACAAACCTCAAACTCATCATCGATCATGCTCCCGGGTAGGCGACGCTCGTGTGAGTGCATTACGTACCATTGTACGAGAACCGTACCGTACTACGCTAACCCCACACGAGGCCAGTGTTGGAGTTTCACCAACGAAAACCTTCCAATGACATGCAAACAAACATGAAGCTCACATAAGCTACGTTAGCCAGTGAAAAGGCGAATAATACATACACGAATACCCTTGACGAATTAATTTCATCGGAGTAGACGCGTCTCAAGGCGGAAAACTACATTACGGCGACAGCAACGCTTTTTTTCACTCCTCCACAAATACCCCGGCATGCATTGTGTTTAGCATAAGCTAGTCATCAAGAACACCTGCCCCTCTCACCACGTCAAACACGACGACACCCATGTACCACCCAAGTGTTGTAGAGTCGAGAAGCCGCCATTCGATATGCATGATTAGACGTTAGCCTAATAAAGCGAGTGTTGTCGGTGGAGTTGACTACACACGTCGTTCTGAGCGCCACGCTCGGGCATTGCGCAAGCACTCATACCAAGTTGCATATTGCTCAGTGAGCCGCTTAATTATATTTCTAGTCTTGATCGAGGGATTTGGAGGCGTGGATGCCGAATTGAATGCGCGAGGTTTGATTGGTTTGCGGGTGTGTGAATAGGGCATAGAAAGTCTCGTGGCATGCACGGATAATTCACGCCGCATGCGCGGGTGATGTACTTAGGAAACAATCGAGTAAAATTGACATGACGCAAGTTTGGATAAACAGTGTCCTTTGGTAATGGGCGAAGACGATTGGCATTGGCGACGCGTTAGTAGGCATTAGACTTTTAATTCGGTAAGAATTTAAAAATGGTTAACATATAACGACAAACCAAGCACAAATCTCCTCATGCGATGCGCCGAATTCGACCGTTGTTGCTTGGTTGTGCGACTCATCTTTGATGACGGAAAATCGCGGAAAACATTTAAAAATTACTGAAAATCGATGTGTGGGTTTTCGAACCCGTGAGTAGGTGTGTTCGACGCAAATTGGAATGGCGCGTCTTACGGTACTTGTTTCAAAAACGTTTTGAGTTAATCTTAGAAAGTTATGACCGTAGACATTGTGGCCGAAAGCGGCTTGCCTTTGGATTGGGTTGTGCAAATATCAATGGTATGTCTACATACGCGATTTCGTGCGTTTCCCCCACAGCACCTTGCCCAACACCGCCCCCAACCGTCGCATGTGCAATTGTTTTGCGCGACCGTCGCACAATCATTCATCTTGCGCGCGCTGAGCCCGCTTCTCGTTTCGTCTATTGCTAATGAATTGTGGCGAGTATTGTCACGTTAAAGTACGTTACATTAATAGTATATGTACTCGCTGCGATATGTGTATGCCGTACATTCCACGGATGTAGTGTACTTGCAGTTACACTTGCCATTGCTGAGCTCGAGGAGAATTGAAATAGAAATTGAAATTGTTTACAAAAATACCGGGGGAAAGTGCTTGATGTCTCCCTGCTTTGCCATGCTAGGACTCATTTAGCATGGCTATACCGTGAATTTCTAATATGGACCTCTCCGATGGCAGTAACGATACTGTCTAAAACGTACACGTAAACATTTTTCTCTATGTATTCTTTGCAGTATGAAATATAAAATGACTCTATTCTTCAAGATACGCGGCCTGCTCCGTTGATCAATTAAGCCGGTCAGCTTGCGATCGTCGCGATGAGCCTACTTGACCAATGCTCTTGTGCGACTCCGGCCGTGTCGAAGATGGGGGGGAGAAGGCAGGCGAAAAACGCCTCGCACATGTCGTCGACGGTCCCGTCCCGATCCACACGCTCCCCCATCCGAGATATCGTTGCTCCTCCCGTCGCAGCTCGCCTCCTAGCCTAGCCTTCCCTTTTTCTCCGGGAGATGGGGTGTTGCGAGACATGGTTTTGTGTGATAAACAAGTTGCTACACAGCAATGTTGGTCGAGTAGCATCGTGATAGTACGGCTGTGACTCAGCACTATAAAATGATAAGCCAATCAACAATATAGAGGATTAGGTTACTGAAGGTGGCAAGTTGCTGAGCGTTAGGTATCACCTAAAGGCTCAGAATATATGTTGGCGTGTGCTCACCACAAGGTGAGTGCGTGTCCTGTGATAGGCAAGAGCTAGGCACTTGCTGAGGGTGAGATGACATGCAGTGTCACTCACCGAGTGTAAGCATTCCTTATTGCCCCCTCAACTTTGACATGTTATGGGCCCTCCGCGTATGACGCGGGTTGCTAGGGTTTGACCGGAGTTGGTGGGATGGTGTCCATTAGGGGGAGTGTTGCGAGATCCCCGTGGTGGGCATGATAATGGACACAACTTTACGTTGTACTCCAGGGGAGTCTTGGCCCTACTATCTCGCCAATAGTGGATGTACTGCGGGAGCCCGTTGCTCGGGCAGTACGGGGGTATATATATGAGATATATCCCTAATGGGTACCGACTTTTCGGCGCGGTACTTGGTTACGGCGTACGACTCCGGACACGGAGGTGCCGGGTTCTATTCCCGGTGATGGCATTTCCGTGTAACCCTTTGATATCCTCTAGCTGCTAGTTGTTGGAGTCATTTGTCTTGACTGGAACCTAGAGCTTGCTTCTCGAAGAGTGGTAGACCTTTGTGGTGTCGCACGATACGTGAGGTGCGGCTGGCTCACAAAGTAGTTGGCTCTTGCTTGTGTTTGTAGCTTTACTTCGATACCCGGCTGGTAGCGACTTGTTTGTGTCGCTTGGAGCCAGCTTCAACCCCCGAACGCCGACTCGTGTGACGTGAAGATCGGCTTGCTTCTCTTTGTTATAGCTTGGCGCTTTCTGGAATTTTATTCGCTTCCGGAGCTTGTCACCCGCCAGTTTCTTTTCTCGTGAAAGCCGATAGTGGTCCGGCTGAATTTCTGGAAAGGCATCTTACCACAAGTGTACTAGCACTCATGTACGACGTCACTTGACCGACCTTCTGAGACTCGTTTCTGATTGCCTTGGCTGTATAGACTCCGGGAGTACAATTGTGTCTTCGGTCAACCCTTTGTCGTCTCCTTTTCTGAGCCGTGTTGCCCGCCTCTTCACCGGTACTTGGTGCTTTTCTTGTTGGCATTATTCCTGAATTTCTGGTTCTCTTGCGAGCGCATACGACGTACCTGATATGGACTCCGTGAAACTACCCAAGTTCAGTGGGGAGAGACGAGATTTTGACGTGTGGAAGAAACGTTTTCGTGCATTTGGCTTGATGCAAAAGTGGGCTCCGGCTTTGTCGTCGGATGGTAGTGCCGCTTCCTCTCAACAACAAGTCGACATGTACTCCACATTGATTCTTGCGCTGCCGGAGGACGACCTTTCCATTATCGAGAATGTTAGCGAGGATGACAAGACCTGCGGCCACACTGCCTGGACTGCGTTAGTCAATCATTATGAGGACGATGGTATTTACTGGTGTACGGAACTATTGCAGGACTTGGAGACGCCGCAAGCGGACGGCGAGAGCGGCATTCAATATCTGAACCGGTTAGTTCGACTGCAACGACAGCTTGCCCGAGTTGGGGACGTCGTTCACGACCGGCGTATCATCATGTACTTGGTGAAGGGTTTGCGCAGCGAATACCACTCCATCACCGACACGTGGGACGTACACGACCTCAGCATGGATACCGTCAAGCGTGATCTCCGTCAAAAGGGCATGCGCATCGAGAGTCGCGTGCAAGCAAATTCAACGGAGCCCCCAACGCCTACGGCTTTTGCAGCGTCTCATGATGACTCAACGACTGAACTTTTGAAGCGGCAAGTCTCCGAGCTCCAAGACCAACTGAAATATCTTCAAGGAGCTGCGACTACTCGTCGCACCTCATATGGCAGAGGCGGAGCGGGAATTTTTCGTGGTGTTTGCTATGGCTGTGGTAAGAAGGGCCATCGCAGGTCCGAGTGCCCCGTCAACAACACCAGAGGTAACTCTGCGCAAGTGGACTCCCCGGTTGCTTTTCCGGCGGTCATCGACGTGACAGCCACCCCCGCGAAGCCATTCTCCGAGGCTTGACACATGTTCGAGCGCGATGGGGAAACGTGGATGTGGTTGGCCGGCAGCGGCGCCAACCATCACATGACTAGTGTACGCCGTGACTTCTGTGAGTATCGAGCGCTCACCGACCGGCTTTGGGTGAAGGGTATCAGCGCCCGCGTTGTTGGAGTGGGCTCGGTCCGAATCGTTGTGAAGGCTGAAGATGGAGAGGAGATTCCTGCCACACTAAAGAATGTGCTCCACGTTCCTGAGCTATCCCGTCGTGCGTCGTGGTCTTACCATCGACTTTTCAGCCTCACCCAAGCTCGGCGACAAGGTCATTCTGTGGTGTTAGCTGATCCCGTGGACCACCTTCGTCTTCATGCCGGTCATGGTGGTGGCGTGGTGGTTCCGTTGGAGCGCGCGCATTTATTGGTGTGGTTGCCGGCGCGGGTTGCTTCGTTGAATCCTACCGCTTCGGTCGCCACTGCGCCATTGGAAAAACGGCTGTGGCATTCTCGACTCGGTCACCTTGGCGAGTCGCAATTGGACGGGCTCTTGGCCACTCAGGTGGAGGGTGTGGCGTTTTCTGCGTCGGAGAAGTTGGGCTTCTGTGAGACGTGTGTTGTGTGTAAATCTCACGTCCGCCGTATCTCTCGTGAGCCGGCTGACCGGAACGTTGGTGTCTTTGAGGTCCTCGGCTTAGACTTCTGCGGTCCTATGAGTGTTCCATCCTTGGGAGGACGGCGGTACAGCTTGTGTGCGGTTGATTTCCGGAGCCGTTTCATGCTGCATGATGCGGTCCGCTCCAAGGATGAGGCTCCCGCCTCGTTCCGTCGCATGTTGACTACCATCCGTTCTCTGGGGCACACGGTTCGTCGTCTTCGGGTGGACAATGACACGGTGTTCTTAGGTGCTGCCTTCCGAAACCTCTTGGATGAGTTCAACATCGCTGTGGAGATCACTGCCCCTTACGCGCATTGGCAACATGGCCGTATTGAGCGGCAGTGGGGGACATTGGTCCCGATGGCGCAGTCAATGATCCGGCAAGCCGCGCTGCCTAAATCGTATTGGGCTTTAGCGATGGCCGCTGCGGTGCATGTCCGCAATCGTGTGCATAGTAGCGGAGTCGGCGGTGTACCTTTCACCTTGGCGACCGTTAGACGAGCTGGCTTGAGCTCCATGCGGGTCTTCGGCTCTCTGGCCTATGTCTACGTTGACAAGTCTCAACGCCGCAAACTTGACGATCGCGCGTGGAAGGGTGTCTTTGTGGGCTATGCTTCCGAATCACCTGCGTGGTTGGTGTACACTCCTGCTACTCGTCGGGTGGTGAGCAGCCGCAACGTGGTGTTCGATGAGGCTGCAGTCCTCTCCATGGGGGAGAGCAATGCGGAGCAACGCAATGATGATGAAGAGGACAGCATCCCGCGCACCATGTGTAGCGAAGAACCGGATACACTTTCGGGGGAGTCAACCACAGCACGACTAGACACGTCTCGCATCCTTTCCACACTCCATACGCACACCGTCCAATGGCTGCACTATCTCCTCCTTGTCTACCGCAACAAATCACGCACGACCACTCGCCGAGCCTCCGCATAATGCACCTCCTCAAGCCCTTCTTGCACTCCACCTTTAACCCGCTTCCGACCCTCCCCGGGGGGAGTGAAACCCCCGACCACACTTGGAGAGGTTGGGCATAGGTGGTTCACGGTCTAGCCCTGACTTGTAAGTTCCCTGAGACATAGTTGGGAGGGCCCAGAGACAGCAGCCGACGCATCCGGCTTTTTGGTGAAAAAAACGGCGCATACGGTACATGTTGTAAACAATTTCAATTTCAATTTCAATTTCGGGGGAGTCGCCGCTACGGGAGTCGCGGCAGCATTCCGGGTCGACGGAAGAGGAACGGGACATGCATTCGGGGGAGACTTCACGTCCAAGGTATAATCTTCGATCCACTGTTGCACCACAGCAATGCGTACCCAGTCCAAGGTATAATCTCCGTTCAGTGGGCGCTTCGGGAGATGGATGGACTGCGGGAAGTGCCGCAGCTATTAAGTCAGCCAGCAGCCCGACCGTTCAAGAGCCGGTGTCATACAAGCAAGCGCTGAGGAGTCCCCAATCGGGGGAGTGGGAGGCAGCTATCAAGAGCGAGTACGACTCACTTGTATCTCGGAAAACCTGGACATTGGCCCCTTGTCCTGCCGGTCGCAAACTCGTAGATTCCAAGTGGGTGTTCAAGCTGAAGCGCGATGCCAATGGACAGATTGCAAGGTACAAAGCAAGACTTGTGGCTTGCGGGTTTACTCAGGAGAAGGGTGTGGACTACCACGAGACCTTCGCTCCCACAGTGAGGGTGATTTCTATTCGAACGGTGCTCGCGCTTGTTACTTATAATGATTGGGAGGTGGAGCAGCTTGATGTGGTGACGGTATTCTTGGAGGCCGATATCGAGGAGGAAATCTACATGAGGCAGCCGGAAGGATTCCGTCACTTCGACATCAATGGAGAGGAGCGAGTGTGCTTGTTGAAGAAATCATTGTATGGCCTCAAGCAAGCTCCTAGGAACTGGAATAAGACCATCACATCATGGCTAGAGGAGAATGGCTTTACCCAATCCAAGGTGGATCCCGGCATTTACGTCTTCATCAAGGAGGGTGAGCTTTATGTCTTGGCGTTGTACGTGGACGACAGCATCATCGTCGGACCAGCGGGTAGCTTCATCGTTGGGTTCAAGTCGGCTTTCGGCGAAAGGTTCAACGTGCAAGACCTCGGTCCAGTGTCTTGGTTGCTTGGCATGACAGTCGAGCGTGATCGTGGCAGCCGCACCATCAGGATTGGACAACAGCAATACGTCTTAGATATGTTGGAGCGCATCAACATGATGGGCTGCAAGCCAGTGGGCTCACCTATGGCGGTCGATGCTTTGAGCAATTGTGTGGAGACGTCGACATCAAGGTTGCCTCCCGGTCTAGTGCCGTACCAAAGCTTGATCGGCAACTTGTTGTACGCTTCCGTAAGCACACGGCCCGACATCACCATGGCTGTTAGCCACCTTAGTAGGTACATGTCCGACCCCTCTCAGTCACATTGGGAGCAAGCCAAGAGGGTGCTTCGCTACCTCAAGGAGACCGCAGAGTCGGTGTTGATGTACGGTGGCGCACCCTCATCACAGCAGGTAGGATGGTCAGATTCTGACTACGCGAGTGATATTGGCGAGCGGCGCTCTCGCACGGGGTATGTGTTCATGCTCAACGGTGCAGCGGTGAGTTGGAAAAGCCAGCGGCAACAAACTGTGGCGTTGTCGACAGCGGAGGCAGAGTATATGGCGCTGACTGCGGCCACTCAGGAGGCGATGTTTTTGAAGCAACTACTCCACGAGTATCACCAAGACTCCGGGTCTCCCATCACAATTCACGAGGACAATCAGAGTTGTATTGCACTCAGCAAGAATTGCATGACGACCGGACGCAGCAAGCACATGGACGTGAGGTACCACTTCTGTCGGGAGAAGGTGGAGAGCGGAGACATCGAGGTGCAATATTGTGCGACGGAGAACATGCTTGCTGATGTGCTTACCAAGCCATTAGTGAGTGCAAGGCATAGCAAGTTGTGCAATGCCATCATGGGATTGCCTGCGTAGCAAGGGGGAGTGCTGCGAGACATGGTTTTGTGTGATAATCAAGTTGCTACACAGCAATGTTGGTCAAGTAGCATCGTGATAGTACGGCTGTGACTCAGCACTGTAAGATGATAAGCCAATCAACAATATAGAGGATTAGGTTGCTGATGGTGGCAAGTTGCTGAGCGTTAGATATCATCTACAGGCTCAGAATATATGTTGGCGTGTGCTCACCACAAGGTGAGTGCGTGTCATGTGATAGGCTGAGGGTGAGATGACATGCAGTGTCACTCACCGAGTGTAAGCATTCCTTATTGCCCCCTCAACTTTGACATGGGGAGAAAGGAAGTCCATAGCTGCAAACGGTGTCCGGTTGGCGCTCTTGCCTCCGCGCCAGATTTTCTCATGTCCCCTATCCGTCTCAGTTTGTGTCCAACACTTATCTGATCGTGCGGAATCCTCCAGTACCCTCCCCCAATGGTTTACGATGATTGGGGGCCGCCTTTATAAGCAAAGTGCCTTTGCGATAATCCTAGGCACCCTGCCTTAGGTAGCATGTCAACAATTGGGTACCGACTAGGGGATGGATTAGTCGAACCCGCGGATCGAGTCGCCTCTCCGCAAAAGATGTCGTCTACGGAAATATTTATCCGAAACCCCTCCGTACCGGTTTTTTCCGGCGGCGGTTGATCCTATGGACCTCCGCCTCCAGACCATGTCGCTCCTCCGGGTGCGACCCTCCGACGTGCATCGCTTCTCGCCTCATCCCCAGAGGAGACTCGAGACTCCCATGGCTAATCGATTGCCAACGAACGCCCAGTCATGGCGTTGCTTCCCGGCTGCCCGCCGCCATGTCCAACGCCCGCCGCTAGCTCAGATCCGACCGTACCCTCCTCGTCACAAGAATAAAACGCACCAAATACATGTCCCGCCCGTGGACGCGAGCGATATACACTTAGCGCTTATTTTGTCCGGAAGACTTCGTTCCCAAAAGGCGTAAACTTGTTTCGCTCAGCTTAAATTCAGTTGTCTCCGTAAGAGTTCGCACTCTTGTGCATTCCGGGGTCGCGTCTTTAATCTCATGTTTGCCACCATGAAATCAAACCATGCCAGTATCCTCTTTCGTCATTAACACTCGTCGGCCATCGGTAACAAGAGTCGTCGAGTGAGTCCAGTTGGTCTTCGGGCGGTTCTATAAGTATAGAGGCATAAATCGAACTTGATCGGTGTCGTCGACGTAAACTTGCGTCGTCCATCTTGTCGGTCCAACATCTTGCCTTCTTCCATCTATTTCATCGTTCGTAGGGCAGGTAAACACATGTTTTGTTGCCGCCAGCTCGTCGACAAGTCGAAAATTTCGCAGCAGCTTCAACCATGGTTTTGCCCTCCATTTTGGAACCACTATAACCGCTCTCAGGTGGGGATGGAGCAGTTTACTCCGCAAATATTGGCGCGAAAAATCTTCTAATTCGTTAAATGGCGCATTTAGCCGAATTCTCCGGTACTTATGTAAATCTCTCTCTTGAAATGCGCGCGCCGGACAGCCAAAATCCTCCGCCACTGGAGAATTAAGGCCGTCATTATCACTAGTCCCATCTAAGTCGAAAGGTCCGTAGGTCTGAGAGTTCTTTAGGAAATACTCCCTATTCATCATCCAGTCGCTAAAGTCCTTGCTCCTAAAGACTGGCCTCAATGTCATTTGAGGTAACGAGTTTCGTACTTCTTGTGTCTTGGCCTCATCCTAAGTTGATGCAGGAGACGAAACCTCATCATGCAGCTTGCCGCGATCTGCCGACTCAAGTCTCACTTTCTCGCCCGGGGTTTCCTCGTTTTGTCGTTCTTCTTGTTCCTTCTGTCTCGGCAGTCGAGAGGTGTGTCCCTTCTTGTGGCAAATAAAGCACTTGTCCTTCTTGAGTGAGGCGTCGAATATCGTATAGCTCCCGCGGCTTCTCATCGGTCGCGCCATACGAAACCTCCTCCGGCTCACTGTCGACCTCCTCCGTTGCCTCCGAAAAGTCACTATCCTCTTCGATGACGTTCAGCCGGCATGCCGAGCGTTGGGTCGTCTCAATCTTGGTCTCAGCTGCCTCCGCTCGCAGGGCCGCTTGAATGGCCTCGTGTCTTAGGGATTTTTAGGGCAACCTCCTTATGAATCGAGGGTCTTAGACCGCGCTGGAAATCATGTACGTTATCTTCTTCATGACGGTGAGGAAGCTCCAATAATTGTTCTCGAAAATAGTTCACATACTTTAGAACCGTGGTTTTCTGTCGCGGCTTGTCCAAATTCAATCTCGCTTGTTCCGCCGGTGTTCTTCCGCAGAGTTCCTGAATTAAAGATCTTTCCATCTCGGAAACTCCGGAAAAGCCTCCACCAACTTCATCTCCAGTCTGCGCAACTTGGGAGGACCACCACTTCGATAGTGGGCCTTCCAAAAAGCCAAATACTCAGTACACTCCTCTATGTTTTTCACGATTAACGTTGTGATACCGTAGATACCCTCGTGCATGTCGGAACCAGTTTCTCAGCTCGTCGATGTTAATCGTAGCGATGCTCTCGATGTTGGCTAGCTTGATGTCGTTCGGCATCATGCTCGGCATCTCTCGCGTTCTTTCCGGTCTTAATTGTTCTCCTCGAAGAAAATTCTCAGTCTCTCGGCTTATGTTCACTCGTCCTTCGAAATGTCTGAAACCGTTGTCTGCGTGGTCACGCAGTTGAGATAGCTCAATCGAAAAAATGTCAACTCGGTTACTTAGACGTTGTAGCATCTCGGTGACGTGTACCGACATAAGTTCCATCGTGGGACTCGATCCTTCTCGCACTGCTTGTCTTCCACAATTTGTCGATGTCGGCTGTGTCGGCCCAGAAGGCGCCCCCTCTGGTTGACCATCGACTTCCTTTGGTAGTCTCTCTCCTGCTCGGTTAGACATCTTCGTCTCGTCTAGCTGTTCTGAGGCTCCGAAACCACGTGTGAGATGCTACTTTGGTTAGGCTAAGTTGGCAACCTTAGACTAATAGTAGAACCTAATCCTTGGATCTAATTATACAACCTAGAGAGAATTAATAAGATTGTCTTAGGAACAGGGTTTCTTACAATCTTGGTGTGGCATAATTATGGTTTGTACCGGTATGGGTCTCTCCCATGGCCAGTAAGTCCCCGTCTTAACTATCCACGCCTCAGGTGTTCTAGAAACAACCTTACAACATGTAGCTTGTGCTCTCAGCTAACTAAACCAAACTATTACTAGTGATACATATTGTCTAATATTATATGTACCGTCTTATCTAACATTATCGCAGAAGATGCTAAAAACTATCTTGAGACGAACTATCTAGAAGAGATACTGCTAGTAACTTTGTAGTGTCCGGGGAAAATACGGCGATACTGCCGTGATGACAATATAAGAGTCTCTGAATATCGGTAAGATATAGGTACTATTTAGAGGAAATAAATAAGTTCAATTACTAGCACTTAGATAAATGGGCTAGGATATAATAGGGGGCACCGTCGCTGCGCCGCAGGCGGGCGCCATTTTACGAATATATACCTTCCATTACGTATAATACGCACAATAAGTTCTCGCATGCATCAGGACGCTAGGCATGAGGCCAATTGGTTACGCAACCCGGAACCCGAACGACTACGGACGACGACACATGCATGGGGAATCGTGACGCGTGACGAGATCGAAGACAAGCTTCGCTAGACTATTACAATGTAGGACAATGGAGGACGGTGACATGACATTTCACATCGAAACTTCTTTTCCTCAATCCCCGCGTAGCGACTGCTATATTTTAGTTTGCTTACAAAGCTATGCGCACTTTTCACCGATTGAACCCTTCCCATGAGAGACTTCTATACGTAACCAACCATCGAGAAGTTGGTTGCGACAAACCGGCACGGCGAATGTTTGAAAGAGCGTGCCGCACGGGTGCAGAGGCGATACCTCCAAGTACACACGCCCGGTAATGCTCGTATTAGCCCCTCGTATTTGTGAGCGCAATCCATCTTGGGCGCCAAACCACTGCCTAGGATTTCAGAATATGTGTCAATAAAGTCGACGTATGATAACAACTTTCACATGGTGCGAAATCGTGTCCGGAATTTTGTGGAGGGTGTATTTTGATTTAGGGCTTCAAGACTTCGACCCCTTTGCTCTTGTCGGTCTACCTTGGCGTTGTTCCGTCAATTCCCGGATGATGTCCGCAAGGAATTGTTACAATGCATTTCGGCTCTTCTTCATGGCACGCTTGGTTCATTTTCTCGTGATTGTGGCGAGTAATGTCCAAAGTAGTACATTTGATTGTAAGACTCGTATGTATCGCTGCTAGTTGTATTCCATACTCTCCGCGGAAATGTACACCCGTAGTCTCTATACAACCATTGTAATTATCTCAAACCCCATTACAATAAAATACTAGCATGCGTATAGGTGATATTAACTAAGCGTCAAGACGCGCATGATCACGTCGGTCCGATGGAACATTCGGTACGTCATGAGACGAAGGTTCCAAGAGCTTCCGTGACATTTCGAGACTAAAGGCTACCTAGGCTAGGCTACCAAAGTCAATGCAATGGAGAGAGGAGACATGTCACTTTCTACTATTTTTAAAATTAAATTCGGCTACATTGCAAACAATTACGCTCTCGCGTATTTTTTGGTACATTAGCCGCAATTAATTGTTACGCAGTTTGTTAACTAGGCAAACTGCCAAATTGGTTTAGGATGGATATATCTACAAGCTTACATCAGCGGGACTTACGAATAGTTGCTCGACGTTACGCTAATAATGGCTTCATTGGGACATGGCAACTTTGTGTGATTTTGGTTCCTATTGGAAGTGCTTTAGCATGAGATTTTCAATTCGTACTGCAACGTAAAGCTCGATCCGGTAAGGTGTGGTTTAAGGACGGCGCAATTTTGCCTAATGGAACACATGTAACAGTAGCAACGCCAGTGGTGTTACGTGAGACCGGCTTGCTTTTTTCGAGCGACGATTTATAGTCGGTACACGACGAAGTTGTTTCGATTACGTTGGCGGATGGCAAAAAACAACACGTCTCAATTTTCTCGTTGTATGCTCCGTCACACTTCATTGCTTATCATTTACGTACCTATGCTAAGATCGAGGCAGCGGTTGGCAGTGTAACGACTCAATTGGTGGATAGTTACGTCGGTCCGGCTTTTGTTTCGATCGATGTACAAAGTCTTAGCCCTACTCAGACAGTGAACGTCAAGTAAAGTAAGCCGTCGCGTGAGCTTTTGCAACTTGGATTTGTTGCATCGTGGCAAGCTTTCCGTAACGCAGTTCGGGAGAAATACCTTTACCAGCATCGCAACGACGAGTTACCTGAGGACTTCTTCTTCGCAACTCGTTTTAATGCCGCTGATTATGGTTCAGTTTGGAAGCAATGTGTCGGTTTCTTTGACCAGTTGTTTGGTTATGAGCCGACGGATTTACGCATGCAAGTTCAGCCGCCGACAACGAAATTTGACGGTCTCTATGTTTTCTTAGCCGAAAACCATCGTCAGGCTGTAGCGTAAGCACCTCGACAAGACGGAACTAACCCGAGAGACTTGGAATACTCGCTAGACTTTCAGCCACATCCCTTTTTGATGTTGGGATTGGAATCCGACACTTACAACGCGATCATTTGGGTTTACGTCTCAATTTGGTGGTCTTGCATTAAACTTTCGTTAAATGCCAAGACCACAACATAAGCCCCGCGAACTTTTACATATTTGGTTGAGGCATTGAAGAAGACTACGCTTTTGCCCAACATCCGAGACAGCGCCATTGACTCTCTAATGGCTCTCAATCACGGTAACAAATCTTTCCTCGAGTACACGTGGTTACTTGTTCAGCGACTTCGAGAGACGTTCCACGGTCGATATGAACGATGATATTCTGTGCAATCGTTCTATTATCGGCCTGGCTAACGTCACTCTCAAGACGCACTCCATGTCACACCGGGCAACGTCGGGGACACCTTTCACCATCGTGGAGCTACAAAATTCTCTAAACCTCTTGTTTGCCTACTCGCCGCATTTGGGGCGCGCTGAGCATTCCCAGGATGGAGCTGGCCGTGGTGACGGGAAGCGTCTCATGAACAATATTGGTGGAAGTGGCAACGGAAATGGAGCCAAGAATCCTCGGCCGGAAGAGCATTAGGATGATTCAAAGGACAAGTCCAAGGGCAAAGATCAAGACCGTGGTAAAGGCAAGGGCACGATGCGCACGGGGCGTCGATTTAAGTTCAACGTCATTGTAAAGGCGCTTACGCCCAAGGAGCAGCAACGTCACATATATGAGCAACGCTTTATTACAAGTAGTGCCACAAGCCAAGACATCGCATGTCTATATGTCTACAACAACAACAACAACAACAACAACAACAACCGAGTCAGCAACAACATCAGCAAGCAATAACATCAATAATAAAGTCAACAGGGAGCAGTAGCAAAAACAATACATGTTGTGCAACTACACGGGCAACAAAGATATGACGAACATGGATGCATAGTCATATGTTACCAGCATAACGACACGAAATAGTTGTTACCGCTAAAGGTTGTCGATCCCGAGGTTTGATTGAGGTGGCACGCACTAAAGCTCACCCCCCACAGCAACGTTGTTATCTAATTAATTAACGCTTCCAAGTCACGCCTACGCACCCACTTGTCATAATACCCTCTAGCTAGAACCCTCTCCCTCATGCAACATGTGCGCAAACCGGTGATATTATTTTTCTATATTCAGCGCCCCTCGAAGGTAGTCTGCCTTCCTTGCGGCCCGATTGGTATCGGGGACTTGCCCGGCCAATTGTACCCTCTTGCGCTCACCGCTACCGGCACGCCCTCATGGCCACTTGTGCGCCCATTCCACAAATAGAGCCCCTTCCCCGCTTCATTCCGAGGCCTCGGGTATCAACTTACTATTACCCTATATCATAAATGGTGTGTCGTGCGAGAGTAAAAGTTTGAAAGGTAACGGGAGGGTTAAGAACCTTATAGCGAATGCGGTAAGAGCGGGCGTCCGATTCACCCCGTAACAATTAGCAAAAGCTCAATGGTGGCTCGCCCCTCCTTTTCTTTTATTCCGCGTCGGAGGCGCTATTTGAAAAAATGGCCCGGCAACGATGTAACTGTATGTTTAAGGAGCCAAGTATGGCGGCGGCTCCTAAAGACCACGAATGTCGTCGGTAGCGAGCCTACTAAGTTTTTGAGATTTGGTGGGTGGGTGGGCAAACGACGAAAATGCGTGCAATCCCAGTCCACTCGCTATCGCGGCTGCCCAATATATGATATTGCGAAATAAATTACTTGACGCTCGGACCCCCGCGCTGCCACTACTTGGGGCTTGGCTAGCTTCGCCAGGAGTTCCAGCGGTTAGGTCCTACTAGCGCGCTCACAATGGCGTGTAGAGGCTAGAGGGGTGTGAGTGCGTGACGTGTAGTTTGCGTGTATACGGGATATTGCTATTTTTGTGCGTGTCCGTTGATGCTTAAGTGGGCCGTACATGTATTGTGGAAAATTGCCGTTGGATATGCTCAAACCCGTTTTACTTAATTTTTTTACTAGATGGGATATTGGCGAAAGCCTCGATCATGCATACGTGGCGTCAAGTTGACGACGCGTATACAATTGAAAATGCGCTTCCAATTTTGCATAATCGTCGTTGTGCGTGTATGCGCGAAATTCTACATACATGGATTTTTTGCGGGGTTTTCGGGGTGATGAGCTCCCGCGTGAGCCTCTTGAGCATCGCGCCGCTTTCTAGTAGTGGTGCATCAAGCGCGAGTCTTGCGGAACATGATGATGATCCTCTTGTTGTTGTGATGGAACGATCCGTTGCTGATATAACCTCGACAAGGTCGAATGCCTCGTCGCTTGCGAAGCAAGTTCCGTCTGCAAACCAAGTGAACGGGGCCCCGGTCGATGTGAGACCTTTTTGCTTCTCGAGAATCGATCTAAAGACATCGCGGTATCCTTGGCTTCCATCAATAATGGCGTTGTATACGGCTTCATGGCGAGTTGCCAGGGTTTTGAGACACGTTGCCACATCATCGTCCTCGCCCCGAGAAAAATCTTCGGTGGTGATACACTAATAAGGTCGGCAACATTCTCCCCGTCCCCCAATATCCCAAAATACACTAAAAGGCTTGCAAAGCCGACGCTCCCGTGGTGACATTGTTCCGTCTCCGGGTGATGGGTGGACATATATGCTGCTAGGGTGATGGATGGGGAGGGGGGTGCTCTTGCTCAAGGTTTTTGCTCAAGAGATGGAGGGGTACTTGAATAGCGCTGCCGATAGCCCTTCCTACGATGTTACAATAGGTTCGTTCAGCGTTTCTAGCCCTCCATCACCCGACGTTGCTCTCCGCCGTTGTTGAGAATACAAGGTTCGAGAAGTACCCGGAGGGGGTGAGAAGTCGCCCCGACATCCGCTTCATTCCCTTCGCGGTCACGGAATTCGATGATCTCGGCGGCCACGCCACAGCTTTTTTGAACGAGTTGGCCAAACAAGTAGCCGCCTCTGAAGGGTTGCATGTGGGCAAATTGTGGGCTCTTGGCGCCGAAAGGTCTCTCTCGTCGTTCATGTAGCTTACGTGGACAACGTCTTGCGCGGGTTCTCCGCCGCAGCGGAAATCGAAATTGAAATTGAAATTGTTTACAACATTTGCCGGCAAACTGGACGGACTGTTGTCTCTCGGGCCTCTCTACTAAGCCATTTAGGACTTGTAAGCGAGTTTATCCCGGGTCTCTTCGACCAGGTACACCTATCGACACACCTAGCTTCACTGTGTGTCGACGTTCCTCGGGAGTTAAAAAACTGTAAGCAATCACAACAATTGCCCCCCCGCCTAAGCAGTTACAACGTAATAATTTTGTAATTAAGAAAAATAGATCTAAAATTAAATCTATTTGTCGAGAAATGCAAAATTAAACTGCTGCTCGACCTTCACGATGCACGGCTCGCTCCCACCGAACCGGGGTGCCGACCGGCCTAGGCCGGTCGGCGTTCGGGAGGGACGACGGGCCAGCCTAATCTAGCTCACGCGTGACTTCGGTCTTGCCGACGATAGGGGGGAAAGGCTGGCAAAAAACCCCTCTTCGCGTGGTCGCTCGTCGATCCCGCCGCCGCATCCCGTCAACCCCGCCCCAAGGTCGTAGCCGCGTCCACCGACGCGTTGGTCCTCCTTGTCGAGGTCCCCCGTCACCTCGAGGACAAGTGGGGGGGACCGAGACACAAATGCATAGAAAAAATGGGTGCTCCTGCCTCCGCGCCTAAAGTACCACCTCTCATTTCCTCGGTTTTTTCTTTGTCCGGTACCCGGGTACTTGTCAGATAGTCCGGCTTGTGTCCGTACCCTCCCCCCTCTGATCGCGCGTCCGCCGAGCATCCTTTGTTGAGCGGGGCCCTCCGCGCTTACCCGGGCTCAAGCTCAAGAAATTTGTAGGTCTGTCGGGGCAGTGGGTGTCGAAGAGGGGGGGAGAAGGTCACCGTAGTCGGATCCGGCGGGCCGCGGGCGCACGGAAATTACTAAAAACCCTCCGTACGGGGTTTTCCGGCGGCGCCGACCTGGAGGGTCGTCGCCGCCAGATCGTGTCGCTCCTTCCGACGCGACCGTCCTCCCTGCCGCCCAAGCTTACTCCTCCCCCCGGGAGATGTAGCATGTCGACGAAGCGGTTCGATAGTGAGCTCCCTTCCCTGTTGCTGCTTCCCAACTATCTCGACGCCGGGCACGGACATTGGCTTAGTTTCTGAAAAAGCCCTCCGTATAAGGCTTTCCGGCGGCGGTTGATCCCCAGGATCGCCGCCACCTCACATAGCCGCTCTTCCCCCTGCGACCGGCCACCGGCTAATGCCATGTCTTGCCTCACCCCCCGGGAAGGTTCGACGGGCACATGGCTGGTCGACGGCTATCGAGCGCCCTTTCCTGGTGCTGCTTCCCGGCTGGCCACCACCAGCTCCTACACCCGCCTCCCACCGCTAATCCAGCCGTACCCTCCTCGCCATCAGAAGCTTTTGTAGTACATGCCCCACCGCCTTGAAGTAAAACTGCATTTAGGAGTATCTAACCGCGAAAAAACATATTGGACGGTCCGAGCGGGATCGAGCTGTCGGCCCTCTTAGCCCCCTACCGTGCGAGGCTTGGCACGGCTACGGGGTTTCCAACGCCCACCACGGGGAGGTGAGGGGATGGCGACGGGCCTGCGAGCGCACCCCCCTCCGGGGCCGCCGGCGGGCGACCGCCGCAGCGGATTGTGGGGAGGCCGCTTCTTCTTTTGCTGGGATGCATTTTCTTGCCACGGCATTCTTAACCCGTGCCATGGGGCGCAAGCGTTCCCGTGCTTCCTCTCGCAGCGCGTGAGGCGGCGCTTATCGCCTCGAAGTGTTGCGTTTTTTGCGTTGCGTGGGGGTTTCTTGTGTTCTCTTGTGTTTTATCTGTTAAGTTTGAGCATAATGTAATGCTCCTCTTTGCCGTGCCCTGGATTTCATGATTGTTGAACCGTGTAAACACGATCAATATGGAAGGTAAGTAACGCAAACGTAGTTACAATTACAGTCACGCAAATAGGACAGACACAAAAAACAACCAGCCGCCCGAGGCGTGGTGTCGGGAGAAGAGAAGTGTGAGAGTTGTAGTAGCCTAGCAACAACTTTGTACCGAAACTAACATGTTATCGGTATGTCCGATCTAGACATGTACTAATCAAATCTAGAATAGCTTACATTAGCTATTTGCAACTAATAGATAGAAGGTACTACTTACAACACTCCCCTAAAGGTAGCTACGGGATGAAGCGTTGCATTGGGTCCTCCCAGGATTACACTTCAATGTCTTGTCATTGCATGTCCTAGTAGTGGTTCGGTGAACATATCAACCACCATTCGGTCAATGGGGAGGTACCTCAACTTGACGGTCCCATGTTCCACGTGGTTCTTGAGGAAGTGCAACTTCATACCGATGTGTTTTGTCTTCTCGCTGACCAAGGCATTCTAGGAGTACGCGATGGCGCTTTGTTTGTCCTCCTAGATGGTGGTGGTTTCCGTGATGGGGGCGTTGAAGATCTGCCCCATAAGTTGGCAGAGGCGGAGTCCCTCCTTGGTGGCGTCAACCGCAGAGTAATACTCGGCTTCACAAGTGGATTGGGCCACACAAGTCTGTTGCTTGAACTTGTAGCTGATGGGCTCGCGTCCGAGGGTGAAGAGATAGCCCGAGCGCGACTTGCGGGTGTTGCTATCGTTTTCCCAGTCAGCGTCGGCAAAGCATGTAAGTTGCAGATTGTGGTCCGTGCTCCCTCCCAACGTCATGCGCATGTCGATGGTGCCATGGAGGTATCGGAGTACCTTCTTCAAGGCATGCATGTGAATGTCCGTAGGGGATACTTGGGCGGAGCCAAGGATACTCAACGTCGTGGAAACATCGGGGCGCGTGCAGACGGCCGTGTACTGGAGATTGCCCAAGAGAATGGGGTAGACGTCCTTAGCCAGCCCGGTAAGGGGGGTGGAGGCCATGTGCGCGAGGCCGGACATGAAGCCGGGGCCCATAGGGAGGGACGATGGCTTAGAGTGGGTCATGCCGTACTTGGCGAGGATGTCACGCAGGTATTTGGGCTGATCCAACGAGATGGTTCGTGCCGAGCGGTCGCGGGTGATGTGCATGCCAAGTAGTTGGGAGAGGTCACCCAGGTCCTTGATTTTCAACCGTGCACCAAGTTGAGCCTTGGACGATGTAAGCCGGGAGGCCTCATTGTAGGCTGCGTGAATGGCGTCCGCGCAAACTGCGATCATGACGAAGACGTGACCAGCGCGGAAGATGTAGGTGCTGGGATTTGAGACGTATTGTTGCCACCCGTTGTCGACAAGCCATGCACGGAAGGGCATGTTGAACTCGCGAGGGGACTGGTTAAGTCCGTAGAGGCAGCGTTTGAGGTGACACACTTTGGACGTGCCATCACTGAATCCGAGGGGCTGGCGGATGTACACGTCCTCCGTGATGGAGGCGTAGTGGAACGCGGTGTCGATGGGGAGTTGACACAGTTCAAGGTCGCGGGCGGCCGCGATGGCGAGGAAGAGACGAAGACTTGCCATGCGGATGAGAGGGCAGAACGTTTCGGTATAGTCGAGGCCAACACGTTGGCTGCAACCTTTGGCGATAACCCATGCTTTGAAGCGGGAGGCATCGCCTAGGGTGTTAGACTTGACCTTGTAGATCCACATGATGTTGACGACAACTCGGCCGGGGAAAAGGTCGACGAGTTCCCATGTACCGTTGTCCATGATGGAGGAGTACTCTTGCTGCATAGCGGCTTGCCACGGGGGGGCTTGGGCGCTGGAGAGAGAAGCGCGGTGGGTTTTTTTTTCCCAACACAGTCGCGGGCGGAAAGGAGAGCGACGGCGGAGGGCGACGCTCCGGCCGGGATGTGATGTGGGCCAGTGATCAAATCGGGCACGAAGGATAGCTCGAAGATGTCCTCTTTGGCCTTGCCTTGTTCATGGTCACAACACGCCGTGATAAGGGCCGGCGGGTATTCGGCCATGTGAGCTACGAGCTTGCCGTAGCGGAGAGGGTGAGACCGGATGCGGGATGGACGGTCAGTCACATGAGTGGTGTGAGGGTCAGGGAACGGGGTGGAGGTAGGTGGTAGGGGATCGATAGGGTGGGAGGTGAGGGGTGTTTCCGGCGGGTCGTCGGCATCAGAGGCATCCGCGATGACCGAGGCAATTGGGAGGCGCGCGTCGAAGCCATGGGTGTGAAAACAACAAAAACCTTGGAAAACATCATGGACTGAGGTGGTGATGCGGCGGGTCTCCGGGTTGTAGACACGGTAACCTGGGTAGTTAGGTGGGTAGCCACCCATGACGCCCCGGAACGCTTTTTCGCTGAGTTTACGGCATAACTTGTTAGGCACCTTGGCGAGGACGGTGCATCCGAACACGCAGAATTTGGAGGCGTCGGGCGCTCACGACGTAAGACGAGTGAGTGGAACGCCGCCGGTAAGTGTACGACGTAATAATGTAATGTGCACAACGCATGAACTGTGCGGTGGATGATATGGCTTGACGCCAAGAGGATGGAAAGCCGTACTGTGCCACTGCCCTTAACCTCAACACCGACCCCGCCAACGCGAGAGGGAGTAGAGGGCGGATCGAACGTAACGAAATCATGTCGAAACGCGGTTAAGTTGATCGAGCACGCGGAATCAACCACCTAGAACTCAAAGAGGTCACAACCTAGAGCAAGAGAGGATGAGAACGCGACAGAGGTGAAAGGGACACTCACCTTAGTGTTATCGTATTCCTTTGTGCATTCCTCGAGGGTGGGTAGGACCACTAGGACGCCATCGTCGTCTGTGGGGACGTAGAGGCGTAGAGGCAGAGCCACCAGGAGTGCCATACTTTTGAACGACCATCTTGCGTTTGGCGAGGGTCCACTTCAGAAGGGCGTCATCTGAGGCCGTGCAAGAGGACATGATATGGTTCATGTTGCCACATGCGCTGCACTTGTTGGGTAGGCCGCGAGCACCACGAGTGCCACGTGAGTTGTGCTCGCGTCCGCTGTTCGAACCGCGACCAGCAGCGACAAACGCGGAGATGGGAGGGACGGAAGTGTCAAGGGCTAGCATGCCCGGAGCAGTGACTTCCTCGACCATATTATGTGCAAGGTGGAGGATGTTGGCCATCACTTCGTCGGCGGACATGAGGTAATTTGTGTCGAAGGCGTTGATGACACACTCCTTTGTTTGTCCGAACGGACCGTTGTTGGATATGCCACGCAGCATGAGCATGCCCAGATTGTGGGGTTGGATGGCTGCAGAACCATCAATTACCTCGCAGATTTTATTGTAGTCATCGAACGTCTGCCTCATGAAGTGGACGTAGTCGGTCAAAGCATGAGCATGAGGTTGCCCAACTGAGAGAGAGAGAGAGAGAGAGAGAGAGAGAGAGAGAGAGAGAGAGAGAGAGAGAGAGAGAGAGAGAGAGAGAGAGAGAGAGAGAGAGAGAGAGAGAGAGAGAGAGAGAGAGAGAGAGAGAGAGAGAGAGAGAGAGAGAGAGAGAGAGAGAGAGAGAGAGAGAGAGAGAGAGAGAGAGAGAGAGAGAGAGAGAGGAGAGAGAGAGAGAGAGAGAGAGAGAGAGAGAGAGAGAGGAGAGAGGGAGAGAGAGAGAGAGAGAGAGAGAGAGAGCGGGCGAAGGACATGCAATCTAGCCTTTCACATAGGATGTCACATGCTGCAATGGCGCAGTCGGGGCGAGGCCCGGTCAGCGCGCTTGTTGTCGATGGCTGCATGTAGCAAGAGTGTGTACGCGTAGTGTTGGGCTTGCTAATCCGACTTGACGCCCGACTCGCGGATGGCAAGCTGGGGAGTGAGGTACGCTGCTTTGAGGGAGAGGAAAGTGAGGAAGTTCCTCTTCCACTGCTTGAAGTCCGAGTTTGGCCCTTGGTGGGGACTGGATTTTCAGGGACCGGTTGAGGGCGTCCTTGTCGAAACCGGTGGCTTCATGGGCAGCGCGGCCGACGACCACCGGGTCAATGGTGGGGCGGCGACCTCCACGTCCGTTGTGTACTCCACGATGGGCGTGGGAGTAATGGTGGCCGGCATAGGGAGTAGACGGGCCACCATGGAACGGAGAGTGGCCTTGCACTGCAGTGGGCATGCCGTATGGGTGTGGCTGGCCACGAGAAGAGGTTACGTGGTGCGGATGTTCCGTCGGGAAGAGGGGTCCGTGGGTGGGAGGGGGTTGGCCGACAAGAGGGTGAGGTGGAGGTGGTGGCAGGGTGTCCAAGTGTGGGTAGCCGTCGCGCGGTGCGTCGCAATGCGCATCACGGCGGCGCTGGGCAGTAGGAGTGTCAAAAGCATGAGCAACATCATCATCAACAACAACGTCGGCCGTCTATACGACCAAACGGGCGTTGATGAGCGCCATTTGCTCGAGGACAAGAGCGAGCGTATCATGAGGTGGGGCGTGAGAGCTATGCTGAGAGCCGATGTCATGATAATCAACACGCGCGAGGGGCGGAGAGTCGGCGGAACGAGTTTTTGGTGCCATGGCGGCATGCGGAGGAAAAAACAGAATGACAGGCAACGGTAAGAACAACTAGCCGGACTTGTGCCTAACAACTGTTTCAAAGACATGGCATGATGCCCGCCGACCCCTCGGCTTGTAACCCCGGGTGTCTCAAAGTACCTTTTATGTAACCTCCACCCAATGTGGGGCACAAGTCGAGGCCACGGCCAAGTCAAGTGGAGTGATGCGCTGGCGGCTGAGTCGCTAAATATAAACTAGTTAAGTTAGGGCTGTCGTGCACCATGTGTATGTGTATTCACCTAGTATTGCGCCCCCCCCCCCCCCCCCCCCCCCCCCCCCCCCCCCCCCCATTCTCTATCTTGGACATGTGTGCCCCCTGTCCACACACGACGAGTGCGTCGGTGTGGGTGGCTGTCTGGCGTCCTCGGCCAGTTGACTTAGGTGGGGTGGTGTGGTGGGGTTTAAAGCGCATTTTATATTGGCGGTACCGCCGACTACAAGGTGAAAGTACTAAGTTACTATGGGAACTCGCCTTCTGCTTGAGAGGTGGCGGTCGCAACTCGCCGAATCAGGATGTCGCGCGCGAGTGACGTGAGGTGAGGGCCCATAACATGTTGAACCGTGCAAACACGATTAGTATGGAAGGCAACTAACGCAAACGCAGTTACAGTCACAGTCACGCAAATAGGACAGTCACAATGACAACCAACCCGAGGCGTGGTGTTGGGACAACAAAAGTGTGAGAGCTGTAGCCTAGCGACAACTATGTACCGAATCAAACATGTTATCGGTATGTCCGATCTAGACATGTACTAATCATATCTAGAATAGCTTACAATAGCTATATGCAACTAATAACTAGAAGGTATTATTTACAACAGTGACCCTCATGTCACTCTTGCCCTCTTGGTTCCTCACCCCTTTTATTATCGGAGCATCCCGTTGGCAACCTGGCGCGGTGCCAAGTACCGGCTCAAAAGTCGGTATCCTTAGTGTAATCGTACACTATTTATGTATCGCTATGCACGGGCCGGCTCTTGGGCGCTTTGTGTCAATCTTCGCGGATACATCTTACGCGCGCGGCGGTCGCGCGCGAGTACGTGTATGCTACGGATGAGCGTGGGACCAAGACTCCCCCAGCGAACGCGCATGTACGGGACGTGTACGGGCATACAGTCCTATAACAGCCGCCGGTGCTCCGGACGCGGACTAGTACATATTTGCACATTGTGATGTGCGGTCGCCGGGATTTGAACTCACGTATGAGGGCCCATAACCTATTATCGGAGCACGGTCGAGGAGGGGGCTGCAGCCCCCTCGCGATGCCTGTTGGCGCGTGCGCGGGATGGCTCGTAGCGATAGTTACAGGACGTTGAGGGAATATGAGAAGTTAATGGGAGAACGCACGGTGCCGCCTATATGAATATATCTAGTGCGCACATCAATATGTAGGAATACGTGTACGGGCACTGATTTCCTATAATAGCCCCTCTAGATCATTGACCGTACATATTTATGCGGGCTTAGAGGTTTGTCCGTAAGATTTCTAATCTATAGGTCATCGCCTGGTGCGTGACCGCTCCTTCTATGGCAAGCGACTTCTGTGTGGCCGTTGCTTCTGTGTCGAGCGACTTCTGTGTGGCCGCTGATTGTGAGGAGGTGGCCGTTGATGAACGGCGTCGGACTTGTGGCTAGTTTCATGTCGGGGCGGCTAGTCCCCTTGGTGCTAGGCGGCGCCGGCGGTGCGATGCCGGCCGTAATGCTAGAAGTGACTCGTGCGAGTGAGCCACCTCCGTGTGTGCGTGTGATTCTCCACTTGTGAGCGACGTCTCGGTACTCGCTAGTGTTCTCGGATGATGGCCGCTTGTGAGTGTTGATGGGTGGTCGCTCGGGTGTTGTTGTCCCGCGATGGCGGCGGTGGCGGCGAGTTGCCGGCCATTGTGTTTGTAGTACTTAAGCCAGTATATACCGCTAGCGCTATAGGCACTAGACGTGTGCGTAGCGGAGGCGTGTGAGTGTCCGTAAGGCTAAGAGGGCCCATAACCTATTATCGGAGCATCCCGTTGGCAACCTGGCGCGCTGCCAAGTACCGGCTCAAAAGTCGGTATCCTTAGTGTAATCGTACACTATTTATGTAAGGATTATCGCTATGTACGGGCCGGCTCTTGGGCGCTTTGTGTCAATCTTCGCGGATACATCTTACGCGCGCGGCGGTCGCGCGCGAGTACGTGTATGCTACGGATGAGCGTGGGACCAAGACTCCCCCAGCGAACGCGCATGTACGGGACGTGTACGGGCATACAGTCCTATAACACCTTTTCCTCATGTCCACGACTCCACTACGTTCTCATCGTGCCTCTTGAAATAATACAAAGATCCATAACTACAATTATGCACCATGCCACCGCGAGCTGACACATGTCACAGTGTACTCTAACTAGATGTGTGTGATGTAGAATATCGTTATTTATCACCGTAGAATACGCCAGCATGATGTAGAATACTAGAAACGAAAAATACCGTATGGGATGCACGCCCAATGTAATCCTTACACGTGTTTCAAGAGCGATGATCAATAATGCTATGTTCTCTGCTAAAGTATGTGCCGTATGTAATGAGATGTACAACAATACATATACCCCCAGACTAGAGGTACCGGTACCAAGCAAGTTAGATTTACATCGAAACGGAATATTTAAAACGGCGGATCAGCTGGGTCGTCAATCACGGCAGCCTCCGATATATCATCAGTGCCGATGCTCGTCACGACTCAGTCCACCGCGACCGCCCGCGGAACCCGCCCGCCCTCCGAACGTCTATGAGCAAATGGACGTCTCAGCCAGATGACGGGCGTTTAACGCTGGACCGGTTCACTACGGAAAACATCTACCTGAAGCTTCCAGCAGTACTATATCAGTCTGTGCAGGGCTGGACTGTAAGCAGGCTTACTGCGCCCCGTCGTGGACCGCCGCGGGAAGTCAGGCTGCGGTCATGACGCGGAGTACGCGAAGTTGTAAGGCGGCGCGTCTTGGGGCGCTGCTACCGCTGCTGGTCGTGCTTGGTGTACGGGCAGCGGTGGGAAAGCCGTCACGCGCCGGATCCTCTAGACTGCGCTCCGCGAAGGGTGCAGAGCCACTCGTGAGTCATGCGGTCGCGCTGGCACAGCAGGAGCTTAAGGATGGGCACCTTCCTGCGCTAAGCACAGAGCCAGGCGCCTTCGACCGCCGTCCCGACGTACCACTGTCGCTTCAATACGCGCAAGCACTAGACAACCTACTGGGTCACACGAGAGACCCGGAAGAGATGCGCCACTCCGCCTGCGAGTCCAATTGCGCAACGCATAGTTACCGTCACATACACAACACGCTAGAGGAGGCGCGCAGCCTGAAGATTGTCGCGGTGCTGGAAAGGTACGTCGCTCTGATATACTGATCTCGGAATACCCTCAGTCGCCGTCTCGTCAACGTTTAACCTAACCCGCGTCGACCTGTATGCCGCCCACTGTGACATTTTACAGCCACTGCCCCGTGAGAATAGACTACCAGCTGGAGGCGTTCTGCAACAACCCGCGCGCGTTTGAGCAGAATGAAAAGTGCCAAAGGGGCCTTCCTTTCGCGTACTACAACGGCTTTGACCACCAACGCGAAATAAAGGGGTATTACAAGTCAGCGTGAGTGCCTGCACCTCCTGCCACAGCTGCTCTCCTGCTTCTGATGCTGTTGTGCGGTCTGTTTTGATTGGTTGCGTCATTAAGAAATTGCTATTTGCACTCATCGAAATGAGGTCTAACTATTCGATACCCTCCCCAACACACACACACACACACACACACACACAC
The DNA here is from genome assembly GCA_026401115.1 of Tetraselmis chui. NCBI lineage: Eukaryota > Viridiplantae > Chlorophyta > Chlorodendrophyceae > Chlorodendrales > Chlorodendraceae > Tetraselmis > Tetraselmis chui. The sequence goes on along the minus strand of JAPMLY010002168.1, from coordinate 7,537 downwards.
ACACACACACACGCGCGCACGCAAAAGGAATGCATGGAACCGGGGGATAGCTATGATGTTGAGCAGAGAGGTGACAGGCTGACCTCGTCCTGCGTGCGTCTTTGTCCGTCGCAGCTACACCGCTGTCTTCCGCAGAATACTACCCCAAATGAAGGAGAAGTACGGCTGGAAGAACTTTTCGGCTGTGTCATGGGACGGCCGCAAGGTGTGTGTGTGTGTGTGTGTGTGTGTGTGTGTGTGTGTGTGTGTGTGTTACTGTAGTTATACATATTTGTGTGTTATCTGCACGTGTGTGTGGCTTGTGTGTGCGTGCTCTGTACTCTATGCCCTCAACTATTTTTGCTCACCCTCTGCATGTCAGCACTTCAGCCCCCTATTGCCCCCTCTTTTCCCGGTAGCCTCCTAAGACGTTGCTCCCGGCTGCACAGTTTAATGCATCGCGCGACACAGCGACACCGGAGCGGTGGAAGGACCTTAACACCGCAGACGTGGTGATTGCCAGCATCCTGCACTTCAGGTGAGGGCGCCCTCAGCGCCACGCCTCACGGACCATGTCCTTAAGCTGCCCTCAGTTCGAACAAAAAGTTGTCCTACATCTGGAACACACACACACACACAAGCGGATACACTCTGTATGCGGACATTATCGGAAGGACATTCTGGATTGCATTGGAAAGGGGAACAATCTTGGAAAGTGTAGCTTTCAATGCCTTCGTCATTTGCCAACCTATGCTAATATACGGTCGCTAAAGGTTTCAAGTATGTGTGTGTGTGTGTGTGTGTGTGTGTGTGTGTGGATGGGCAGGGAGCTGATTGACGTGTACCCCGACAAGCGTTACATTTTGGTGTCGACCAACGACGCTGCTACTCTGTCGATGAAGCTCGGCTGTGACATCGGTGCGCCCACGCAGCATACATAGCACAACAGAACCATAGCTCACCGCATCTTCGCATGCCGAACCAAAAGCATTCATTACATCTAAACACCATCCACGGAATGATTCCAGACAGTCTCACCGACATCCAAGAATCCTTCACACTCCAGCTTGGAGTGAAAGAGCATAAACGCATGCCAGTCCAGACAAACGGCCACACGATTATATTTATATAGAAAAGGGCACGCATGAGCGATTTTCCCTGAATGTCGTCTGAATGCGGTCAACGCAAAAAAACCTCTTCCACATTTTTGTGGTTTGTTGTGTTTTGGAGAGTGGTTTTAGGGTTTGCCAAATGAGCAATGTGGGTTGTGTTTCACAGAGGACGGGCGCATCATCGCGGTGCTGCAGCACACGGCGCTGGAGCCTCTGGCGGAGAACAACGGCGCGCTGCGCGGGGACCGTCGCCACTTTATGTGGTTCCCGCGCAACGCGACGCGCGACAAGCTGGTGCCCACCACCTACCGCATCCCAGAGCTGGACCGCGAGGGGGGCGCCAAGGTGGGAACAACTATAGTCCACAACCTAGGGGTGATAAGCCGCGAGGGCGGCTCCACAGCTACACAGCTAACTGGCAATGATACCGAGATAACTGTGTGTGTGTGTGTGTGTGTGTGTGTGTGTGCGTGTTCAGATGGTGACACTCATCCCTCAAGTGTACCGTTGGCGGTATCCTCTGGACTGCGGTGGGAAGGGCGTCTTCACCGCGATCCAGCCCTCCTTCCACCACGACTACACCCGCTACCTAGAGAGCTTCAAGCAGCGCTGGAAGCGTGCGTACCCCAACGCGCTGCAGAAGGAGAAGGAGGTGTTCCTGCCCTATAAGGACCGCCGCTGGGACATCTCCTACATTGGCACCATCAACCAGGGGTCAACACGCGAGCTGTATGGAGTCAATGAGCACAGGCATGCCCCCCCCCCCCCCCCCCCCCCCCCCCCCCCCTCTTTATCTCCTTCCTTTTGGTTTTGGTTCCTGTATTGCCATGGGCTCTCAATTTACATACTGAATGGGTACTCCAGGTCGCATTTCATTGCACACACACAATCACACACTCAAACACACACACACGCGCGCGCGCGCATGCAAATAGATCGCGAGTGCGCGTGGGAGGGGGGGTAGGGGAGACGAGGAGATTGTGAGAAGTGATGTGTCGAATTTGTTTGTATTGAAATTTGTGTCATTGTTTGTTTTGGGCAGAGATGCCGCTGTGCGCGCCATCCGAAACCTGCGGAACAAGTACCCACACTTGAAGGTGTACACCATGTCGGACACAAAGATGAAGTACAAGGAATTTCTGGAGACGGTGAAAGACTCGAAAATCTTTGTGAGCCCCTTTGGCCTCGGCGAGTTTTCCGGCAAGGACTACGAGGCGCTGCTGGTCGGCACGCTGTTGGTAAGTGTTGGTCGCCTCGGCGCCAGAGTCTACGCGGTTACCAACAATAATTTCCGTCTGCCTCTTCTAGCAGTTAAGCATTCACAACGACGACATTTGGATATGACAACTTGCCGAGTTTGAACTGTATATGTTAACGCTGCCGATGAAACGATGTTTGCGTTATATGAATCTCAGAAAAAGAAGTCACAATTTGTACAATTTGTTGTCGCGCTGTCGAATAGGTCCTATTGCGACGGGTGGTTGTTTCTATAGTCGCTCGTCTGCGATCGATGACGTTGTATTTGGTTCGTCGAACCCGCGAATTCCGGTATCACTGCTTCGTCGAATAAAAGGAGTAATCCTTAGAGTCTCTGCGGTTGAGAATGAGTGTCTCTTTATTTGCTGTGTGTTGGATATATTCCGGAAAGAGAAAAGCTGTCGCTGACGGGTGTTGCTTTTTTGCGCGCCACTTTTTTCCTTAAAAGAGTATTGCTTAACACATTATCACATCGACAGTCAACTACATTATCATATTCACTTGTGTGGAAGTAGAGTTTCTGGTGTTTTTATTAGTTGTAATTGGTTATGTAGTCTAAGTTATAATTATGTATTGACGCCTATACATTCTGAGACACGTAACCCCCCTGCGGCCGCTCGACAGGTGAAGCCAGCGGCCGAGAAGCTGAAGACCTATCCCAACATATACCTTCCAAACACGACCATTCACACGAAAATCGATTTCAGCGACTTGGAGGACGCGGTCATGCCCTTCCTGCTCTCCAACAGCAAAGCTCGCCGCCGCATCCGCGACGCACACCTGTTACTGAAAAAATACAGCAAAGTCGACACAGTCGCGAAGGACGTGTCGGAGTTTCTCGTCAACGTGCTGCAGCGACCGACGACGTACGACCCGCGCGGCTGCTACCCTTCCCCAACCTGGTTTTTTGACACGACTGGGATCCGAAAGCCGAGTCTGATGATCCGCCACATCGCGGAGCAGCGGCTGCGGCAGGGTGAGCCGCTGTACGATCCCGACCCGACCATCGACGCCAACGAGATAATGGACCAGCTGGGACGGGAGGAGGCGCTGCGGCGAGCAGGGATGGCGACCGTGCACGAGGTATCTGAGGTGCCGTTGGTGGACGTCTCGTCGCGTCACATAGAGGTGCTTGAGTCATACAGCCACATCGTCCACTCGGCCGACCACCACTACGAGAGCGCTGACCCTTAGCCCGATTGGGCCGTTGTACAAACGTTAGGCCGCCCATTGTTGGCCCCCTTCACTTTACTACGGAATCCGGGCACGCGTGACGCATTGTTCTGCAAAATAAGGATACGCCATAATTGTCACAGTCGTGAGGCTTTCTCATCCCTCAAAATTGAATACATTCGTCCTTTCCGTTGCACATTATGCATCTTTTACGAGCGCGTGATGGAACGTGGCAAATCACAATTTTGCACGATGTCGCAAATGGTTCACCTTACGGCTGGGCACAAAGGGTTCGGCGTGGCGCCGCCTGGACGCTGCAAATGATGACTGATATTGTGTCGCGGTTATCAAGGCTCCCACGTCACAAATAAGATTCAATATGGCACCACGTGAGCTATGTTGGGCAAAGCAGTGATGCGGTAATGATATTACTTAAAGTAAGTGAGACGGCGGCCCCGGAGGGGGGTGCGCTCGTAGGCCCGTCGGCACTCACCCGTACCTCCTCCTCGTGGTGGGCGCTGGTAACCCTACAGTCGTGCCAAACCAGGCACGGTTGGGGGCTAGGCGGGGTGAAATCCGAAGGCTGCTATCCGCGGATCATCACCTATCGGGAAGCCTTATTAGTACGGAGGGCTTTTCAAAATGTTAGATGTACACCATCGCCAAGATCTCCCGTTAAGCTTGTCCGATACTTCTTTTCGTGATTAGATACTCCTCATACACTCTCTTGTCCACGGGCAACACTTGTATCTCGTGCGTTTTATTCTTGCGGCGAGGAGAGTACGGGCGGATTTGAGTTGGCGCCGGGCGTTGGAGCTAGCGGCGGACATCCGGCAAGCAATGAAGCAACACCAAGGCAAGTCGGTCGCTTGCAGCCGACCAGCCCCATGAGTCTCGAGTCTCCCCTAGGGGTGAGGCGAGAAGCTACGCAAGCCAAAGGAGGGTCGAAGCCAGAGGAGCGACACGATCTGACGACGGGGGTCCATAGGATCATCCGCCGCCGGAAAAGCCCGGTACGGAAAGTTTTCGGATACATATTTCCGTACCCGACATCTTATGCGGAGATGCGACTCGATCCGCGGGTTCGACCAACCCCTCCCCTAGTCGGTACCCAGTTATCGAGAGGCTGCTTAAGGGAGGGTACCTCGCGTTATCGCAACGGCACTCTACTTATATAGGCGGCCCCATGAGAGCGTAAACCACTGGTAGGGGAGGGTACGGACGGATTCCGCACGATACGATAAGTTTTGGACAGAGACGGAGACGAACATGAGACATGAAAAAATCTGTCGCGGAGGCAAGAGCGCCACCCAAACACAGTTTTGCAACTATGAACATCCTTTCTCCCCATTCCTCGGAGGGAAAGGGAAGCCTAGGCTAGGAGGCGAGCTCCGACGGGAGGAGCAACGATATCTGAGACGGGGGAGCGCGTGGATCGGGACGGGACCGACGGCGACTTGTGCGAAGGGGTTTTTCGCCTGCCTTTCACCCCCAACTCCGGCACGACCGGAGTCGCACAAGACCAGAGGTCAGGTAGGCCCGTCGCGACGAGCACAAGCTGATCACCCTAGGTGATCAGCATCCCCGCCGTGTATATCGTGAAGAATAGCGACATTTTACATTTCATACCGTATTAAAAAAGTATATATTTATACACTCCTCCACAAAAATCCGGACATGCATTATGTTTAACATAAGCTAGTCAAGAAGACGCTCCCCTCTCACCACGTCAAGCACGACGATACCCGAGTACCACCCAATCGCAGGGAAGTTTGGAAGCAAGCAGTTAGCCGTCATTTGGTGTGGTTAGAAAACATAGGAGAACACGAGAACCTTCATCCGCCAACGCGACGGTGATAACATAATTGCCCTCATGCAAAGCATCATGGAGCTAGGAGCCCAAGATGCCATGAAGAGCCATAAACATATATAGTTGCATCATGTCGCATTATTAAAATGGTATCATGTTGTCGTTCGGAGTGTATGGTTGTGATGCTGCTCATGCTACGGGTACTAATTACGAGAATACGGATACATGGCGGGTAGTTGCTGATGATGCTATACCTGCACAGTCGCGCATGATGTACATGTACCAATAGAGCACACAGTAGTTGTTGTACATAAGGTAGTGTTGATGATACTGTACGTCATTAGCATCTATACTACACTCCTCCTCAAAAGTCCGGACAAGATTTCGCACCTTCGCAAGTAAAAAATGTAAACATGCGTCGATCTTATTGACAAATCTCCTGAAATCCTAGGCAATGCTTTGGCGCCCAAGGTGGAATGCGCCGACAACTACGGGGGGCGAATTCGAGCACTACCGGGCTTGTGCACTTGGGGTTATCGCGCCCGCACCCGTGCGGCACGCTCTTTCAAAAAGTCGCCGTGATGGTTAGACGAAAATAGTACCGGGCGCACAACCTCGCAATATGAACGCTTATGCGACGGTTGCGCAAATATACTGCATAGGCGACGGAGGGAGGAGGTGTTGGGCAGGCTTCTGTGGGGGAAACGCACGAAGTCGCGTATGTAGACTTACCACCGATATGCGCACAACCCAAGGGCACGCCGCTTTCGGCCACAATGTTCAAACGATCATAACTTACTCGTATATGGTCAAAACGTTTTGAAACAGGTACCGATGGACGCGTCTTTTCAATGCGCGTTGAACACATCTTTTCCAAAGCTCAAAACTCGCAAATCAATATTATGCGAATAATGTCAATTTACGAATTATTCCGGCAAAGCTTAGCCGCAGTGCCAATTAACACCCATCGAATTCGGCTCACCTCATGAGGCGATTTGTGCGGGGTCTGTCGATATATCTTTACCGACTCTTCATCTCTACTGACTTCCGAGCCGAACTTCCGATGCGTGCCACGCGTGGGGTGGGTGTGGTTGGCACAAGCACATACCCAAGCATTCCAAACACCACCGTCAACGTGATGCGTCCCTAACGGCCAAGTTGGACCTCGCGCCTCCCCTAAGCCAATCGCCCTCGCATGTTTACAGCGTGCAGTCTTTATCCAAACCTGCGTTATGTGCGATTTTGCTCGCTTGCTTTCCAAAAACATCACGCGTGCCAGCGGCGTGAACTTCCGTGCTATATTCACACACCCGCAAACCAAACCTCGCGCATTGAGCACGGCACCCACGCCTCCAAACCCCCTCCAAAATGCCCCCAAAAGAACGGCTATGTGGAACACAGAGTAATATGCAGCTTGGTATGAGCGCTTGAGCAATGCCCAAGCGTGGCGCTCAGAATGACGTGTGTAGTTCAGACAATTTCCCGGGAGTTTATGGGCTTAATTCGACACACTCCACCGACAACACCCGCTTTAAGCTGAGGCCTAACCACCCCGGATGACGGCTTACCGCTTGCTTCTCGGCTCTCCTACAATTGGGCGGTACTCGGGTATCGTCGTGCGTGACGTGTTGAGAGGGGGGCGTGTTCTTGACTACCTTATGTTTAACATATTGCATGTCCGGACTTGTGTGGAGGAGTGTATTTATCTGCTGCTACCTGTACGGGTACCGTACGCGCTTCTATAATCATCCTCAGCATCGCCCGTTTTTGCCCTTTCGCTAGTACCGGGTATCCGTACCCTGTCTGCACATTTATATATGTACTGGAAAACCTTCAGCAGCAGGAGAAAAAATACATTTTTTTTTTACAAAGAAAACAGTGAAAAAGAGCTACATCACAACAATAATAATGTCCTGATGATCAGCCGATTTCAGGTGAGGGCCAGCTCGCCTGCCTGGTGCCGACTATTGCGCGTCAGTACTGGCCGACAGGCCGTTTGTCAAGTGGAAGTTTTCGGGTCGTCCGGAGAACAGCAGAAGCCCGCGTGCGACATCCACTTCAGGAATATACCGCGGCAAACGAAAAGCAGCAGCGAGACCTACACCCTGGCGCCAACGAGCCTGCCGCAGGGACCTCGCCGAAATGGGCGGGAGAGCGGCTATACTGTTTGTGTTGCTGCTGTCGTGGGGAGGCGGGGCTGCGAGAG
>JAPMLY010002167.1:0-60632 GCA_026401115.1 Tetraselmis chui | reverse complement strand
GGGGAGGGGGCCATGTGGTGGGGGATGAGGTGGCCGGGGCGTTGGAGAGTTGGATGTCCGGGAGGGAGGAGAGGTCGAGGGGGGTGTCCTCGGTGTCCTGCTGGAGGAAGGTAGAGGGTGCCAGGTGCCATTGGTTGGGGATGTGGTTATCTGTGAGGTGATGGAACCATTGAAGGAGGAGGGCAGGGGTGTTGCGGTGGAGGGTGTATCTTTTTGTGATTGTGAGGGGGTGGGGGGAGGGGGGGGTGGTGAAGATGGGGTCGGAGAGGCGGGCTTTCCCGAACGCGGAGTAGTGGTGGGGGGTAACGTTGAGGGTGCAAGTGGAGTGGGTGAGGGCGCCTCTGTGTGTGTATGTGTGGTTCAGAGGGATGGTGATATTGCCGTTGGTGGAGATGATGATGCAGTACATGTCGGGGCTTAGGGAAATTTGGATGCTTGTGTTGATGTTGGAGGAGTTGGAGGGGTGCGACCGAAAGTATGAGCCGTCGGGGAATTTGCGTAGTGATGTGTGTAGGGAGGGGTGGGGGAGGTGTTGGGTGGGGGGGGTGTTTGTGGGGTTGGTGTGGGTGAGGTGTTCGTTGGCAGTCTGGGAGAGGAGGGTGTGAAGCCAATGGGAGGGGGGAATAGTGCCGTCGGGTTTGATGTAGGGGAGGGAGAGGGAGTGGCGGGATTGTATGAGGACTGTGGTGAGGCAGGTGTCAGTCCATGATAGACCGGGGACAAGACCGGAGACGGGGGGGGGAGTGATGGTGATGGTGTTGAGGTGATTATTAGGAGGTACGTGTTCACGGGGTGAAAATGGAAGGATGGGAATGGATACAGGTCCGGACTGTGAAAGGATGGGGTTCTCGGAGAGGTGTAGGATATTTACCCAGAATGCGGAGGGGTCGGCTTCGATCGGGGTCGGTGCGTCCAGCGGTTGGATGGCGTCCGCAAACTGGAGGACGAACTGAGCTTGTTCCGGAAGGTCCTCGAGTCTGCATTGGGGGTGTGTCGAGGGGGCTGGACCGGTCGAGGTGAGTGCAGAGGCGAGGTCACAGGTAAGGAGGTCCTGTAGGAGAGCGATCATTTCTGGGCCGGTGATACCGGAGAACAGGGGGGAGCGGATTTTCACTCGGCGACCTGAAACTGCGGGAGCTGTGGCATCTCGGAGGAAGCGAATTTTCTGCTGTCGCAGAATGTTCAGGACCGAAGGGGAGAGGGCCGTGGAGGGAGGTACGGGACCGGCTGAGCTGAATTCACGCTGGTGTGAAGTAAGCTGGTATAGGAGACTGACCGTTATACAGGAGGTGGGGATAGCGAGGCCGATCTCTTGAAAGCCTGATCGGAGTTCGTCGGGGAGGGGGGTGGCATCATTGCTTTTTGTTGCAGTGGGGTGTGGTGTGCGAGAGAGGTTCGCAGACCAGCTCGTCTGGTGGGCGAGTTCCCGTCCGATTATATTTTTAATTCGGTTGGGTAGGTCGGTGAGGCTGTTGACGCGTTCGAGGAGCCATCGGCGGGCCAATGAGCAGGCGGACGCGATCGGGTCATGGTGTGACTGTTCGGGCAGGAAGATGCCGTGAAGCCAAAAGCGGGCAAGGTGGGGGGGGTTGGTGGAGTACTGGCCTGTGAGGAGGAGTGTGTCGATCATTTTGGTGGAGAGGTCGTCGGCCGTTCCAAGTTGCGCGGTTGACTGCGGGACGGAAAGTACCAGGGGGGTCTGTAGGCCTCGATGGAGCGGTAGAGGGTCCGAGGCTGTGCCTAGGACCTGTTGGGGGCGGGGAAGCTGGGTGGTGGAAAGGAATGGGGTCAGCGGGTGACCCGCGAGTGTGTTTCTGGGATGGTGTATGTCCGTGAAGCGGCCATGCTGCGGGGGATCCCACAGCAGCACCTGCTTGTAGGTGGGGGGGGGGTTAAGTGATGAGGACATAGTCGTCGAGCCGTGTGTCGAGAGAGGGGTGGGGGTAGTTTGAGTAGGTGTGGCTTGTCGAGGTAGGTGAGAGGTGTAGTGCGCGTGTTGGCTGCACGCGACCAGGTGTGGTGGGACCTGGGTTTGGTGGATGTTGGCGGCGGACGGGGACGTCCGGACGCTCAGAGGGGCGCGGTGGTGTGCGCCGGCCGCCGGGTAGCAGGATTTTTGTAAGCGATGTGTAACGCAGAGGTTCTGTAGTACTGTAACGGGTACTGATGTGGTTTTCGAAATGGATGGCGCGGTAGCTGTCGGGGGGATGGAATTCGAATCCCTGGAAGCTGCGCCTTTGAGTGTGTACCGTCTGGTGTCGCTACGGATCCACTGACCAGTTGGAGCTAGGCTCGTGTGGGGAGAGGTGAATGGTACACGCTGTTCAGCGGCCCTGTCCACCAGTCTTGCGCTCGATGGGAGGCCAGGCCCAGAGCGAAGACGATCGGCGTTGCTCATTCGAGCTACCGACCCATCCCCGGTTTGTTGAGGTTCAGTAGTACTTTAGTAGTACTTTGGATCTGTTTACTGTCTTTAGTGACGGTAGGATACGTTTTTTCCTCATATTGGTTGTCTGTTTCTGTCTGTCTGTTCGTGTGGCTGTCTGTTTCTGTCTGTCTGTTCGTGTGGCTGTCTGTTTCTGTCTGTCTGTTCGTGTGGCTGTCTGTTTCTGTCTGTCTGTTCGTGTGGTTGTCTGTTTCTGTCTGTCTGTTCGTGTGGCTGTCTGTTTCTGTCTGTCTGTTCGTGTGGTTGTCTGTTTCTGTCTGTCTGTTCGTGTGGCTGTCTGTTTCTGTCTGTCTGTTCGTGTGGCTGTCTGTGTGTGTCTGTGTGTGTCTGTGTGTGTGTCGGTTCGTGTGACTGTCTGTGTGTGTCTGTGTGTGTGATTGTGCGTGACCGTGTGAGAGCCGCACCGTCGCAGAAGAGGGGGGCCTTGACGGTATGGTGCGTGCACCACGGGCTTCCTCCCTGGCTTGCCGTAATCTCTCAAGAACATCGCACAAGTCAGTTTTGTCATTAGCTATCCAATGGTCATCTTCGCATCCTAAATCTGAGATGCCGTCCCAATCCATTAACATGTTATGCAAGATACAACATGTTTTAAAAAGGGAATTGATTGAGCTCTCCTTGTTGAATAGTATGGGTGTCCTCAAAATCCGGAATCGCTTTTTCAAGATCCCGAACAAATCTTCCACATCCTTCCGGCATGACCCCATCCTGTATATATATGTCGGTGCTTACGTTAAAACCAACACCACTAGAGTACATATGCACAAGGTGGGGTACACACAACGTGTGGCCTCACCTTTCACTCCACCGGATGGCCTCATCGGACCCGCTGTGCTTGTACCCAGCAATGGTTGCCCGCCACCTGTGGTAGCCACCGTCACAGAGAAGCCATGCACCTATATATGCAGAGGCATTACATGAAACACGGTTGCAATCAGGTAATATAACAAACAGAGCAAGCAAGCATACCACAATATATATGGGACAGTGGTTGTACCTGCCATAGTGTATGGAACTCCCGTTTCGGCGTACATTGGGTACCTGAAGTTCAGGTACATGCTGTGAAATCTCACCGCCCGGACGGCAGGGTCCGTCCTAGCAATGTTTTTGTCGTTCCTGGCACCCGGGAAAGGGCCGTGCACAGACATAACACGGCGGGCATGATCGCAGGTGACGTTGTAGACCACAGTCGGAAAGTTCTCCTTCCCTTTGTAAGCAGGCACACTCGGTGTAGGGCAGTTGTCCCACGCGAAGTGCACACCATCCATGCTACCCACGCAGCCAGGCAGCCCAAGCAAGGAGTACACAGTCTCCACACTTTCCAGCTCCGCTGTGTCGTTGGGCATATGCACGTTGTCCTCGAAATATTTCTCCACCATCCACGCAGTAAACTTGTGAAAAAACCTAGCAAGCACAGGCTGGGAGATGCCACTCTCAAGCCTCATGCCATCCATAGGGCAGCCCAACGCCATAACCCTCAGCGACGCCAAGATCTTAAGCGTTAGAGGTGAGGGGGGAGTACCCCTTGCCCTCTTCTTCTTAAGCCCCGGCCTATCGTCGCGGAATCTGCCCGAGGCGTAGGCGGATTCCACTATATCTTGGTACAATCCGAAAGGGATTCGGAAAGTCCGCCGGAACTCCTTGTACAAGGTGTTGTTGACGACGTTCGCCCACTTGTCAGCTGTGCACAGGTACTCGGTCTCGTACATGCACGGCGTCTCCTCAGTTCGCAACCGCCATGCCTTGATGCCTTTCATCCACGCCCTCCTCGGCTTGCCCTTCGCCTTTCCGTGGCGGTATCCTCCACGGCCGCCCTGAGGTAACGCTCCAACATTACCTACTTCCGCACGCTGCTGCGAACGACGCCTTCTCAGGTACCAGTACGCTGCTGTAGCGGCCGCGAGCGCTGCTGCCCGCATCGCGCTCCCGGCGGAGGGGTCCGTACCCATCACCACATCTGGCGCGACGGGCGGAATGGCATTCACGAGTGCCGCCAAGCCGACAAGCAGGGCCACGGCCCCTACAAGCGTAATGCGCCTTACATTCAGCATCGTGGAACGGGCGCGGGTGCGGGTAGGCGTGTGTGAGAGTGTGTGTGCGGGCGCGATGGCTGCGCAGGTAGATAAGGTAATACAAGCCCGATACAAAGCCCGTATGTACTGCGGTCCGAGCCGTGTACCGGCCTAATGTGAATATCAGAAAGCGCGAGGAACACGGCTCGTGTTTTTTTTGTCCCGCGAGCCGTGTACCGGCCGAGCCGTGTTCCTACGAGCCGTGTACTTTTTTCTAATGTGAATATCGGCTTAAGTCATATATCGCTATTTCCGGGTACCTGTAGGCAATACTGAGGACAACCGGCATAGTATTACAAACTTCTTACAAGAAAAAAGTTGTGGAGGCCACCAAGCAAAAAGAAGAAAAGAGGAAAAAACGTAAGCCCAAGGAACAGGAAGGCATGCCACAGCATCGGCACTGCCCTCAGGTAAAGTACTTAATGATTATTGGAGATTTTCCCGCCGAAGCAACCAGAGCAGCTAGCTACTAGCGATGATTTTTCTGCCAACAGCAGTACGACCGATTCCGTGATTCGCACATGCCGTTACAACAACCGCGAGAAAAGAGCACAACCCGCCACTGCCGAGCTTGCTTGGCCTGTCTTGCCACCTGGACATTATTTCCTTCCAATACTTGGCAGAGCTGGTGACGTACTCCAGCTTTCCAAGTTCCGTATTTTAAACAGCTCTCCGTGTTTTCCTCGAGCAGGGGTGTTCGACAGTCGCTTATATTTGGTCGTTTTGGCGGGAGGGCAGCGGTCATCCTTGCGGCTCGACGCGTGGCCAGCGCGCGGCCCCACCGTTTGTTGGGTACGGCGCATCCAAGGTAAATCCTCTGACAACCAGGTTCAACGCTGCTGACGCCATTGACGTAGATGATGGGGAACAGTGCCTACCATGGTGCTTGAGGTGGGCCGGTTTTTTTATCGGGTATATTGTGTGCAGACTCAGTGGGTTGGGTCGTGTCGGGATGGCTTGTAGCCATGTACTGCCGCGAATGATGTACGAAAATACCTGTTAATATTTCCTACCCGGCGGTTCACACACATCGAGGGCGGAGGGATGGATGGCCTTGGCACAGACGCGACAACCCACATGTTATCTGCTGTCTGGTGGCCAACGAAAAAGTGAATATGAATTTGTCACTTCAGATGGATCTTCCGGTACGAGAAGAATGGGGTGCCAATACGTTGCCGAAGTTGGAGGAAGCCCCGGCGCTGCCACTGTCGCCCGACGACCCCTCTCCAGACCATAACGACTCCATTGCGGCGGCGCCACTACTACCTATAGGCGTCACACCTTCACAAAATTCTCCAGTAACCATGCACTTACCAAGGGAAAAAATCTTTAAGGAGTCGGCACACTCCGAGGGTCCGCCGTTGGTACAGGCGCTGAACTTCCAGCCGCCGCGCTCTGCGCAAGCTCTAATTCCCGCCGCCGACGATTCGCGTGTGAACATCCGTAGCGGCCCACTCGACAAGCCACCGACGAGGCACATGGTGCCAGTCAAGCACAGGAAGCTAGGTAAGCACGCCCACTCTTCAGTTTATTCGTACGTAAGCTTCCTATCCTCGGCTTCTTTGGTACGCACTATCTTGGACCTTTCAACTAACTGCACACGACGAGACGCAATTGTGAATGAGTATTTGATCTCGCGGTACAGCAGATGCTTTTACTACGCGCGAACGAAAAGTTATTAACTCCAACCTAGAGTGAAAACGAGGGAGAGCGATAACATCAAACGCCCCAGTAGTAAGGCGGTAGACTTTCTCAGTTGAAATACTCCCTGCGCACGCATGCGCACGTCATCTTCTTACGTATTGCAGAGTTCTAGGTTGCGATTATACTGGTATGTACGAAATGCCTCACGTGTAGCTTCAGTAGCCGGTACAGCAATGACCAATTGACGTACTGCGTTTTTTTTTTCCTGCAGACCTTTCCAATCTCTCGTGCGGGAGTCGCTGCGTGCGCTTAATGTTCCTGGCAATCCTCCTCTCCGCCACATTTGCGTTTTGGGTGTTTGTGGTAGCTATCTTTGGAAAGTTTGTCTACTCAGAGACATTCGACGCATCCTATCGTGAGATGCTCAATGTCCAGGTTTCGGGTTGCGACGTGGAGGTCGTTCCGGGGCTGGAGTCTAAGGTGGAAGTGAGCTACATAGTGTGGGGTCATAGTACCAGCTACGAATTCGACCGTTGGGGCGTGGGGCTAGGTCCCGGATACCCAAACGTGCGTTCCGTTCGCGTCTACAACCCGGACGGCTGCAAGGACACCGTCGACCGCCGCTGCTACGACATCTGCCACGTTACTATCTATGTCCCAGACGATACCTATGGCATTTGGATCAATCAAGTAAGTTCTCTCTCTCTCCCTCTCCTAGCTCTGCGCTCTTCTCCCTCTTTCTCTCTCTCTCTCTCTCTCTCACACACACACACACACACACACAGCTAACCCCCCCCCCCCCCCCCCCCCCCCCCCCCCCCACGCATCTCTCTCTCTCTCTCTGTGAATATCATGCTGACACTCCAGGAGCACATAATCTCCTCTGCGGGCAAGGTGGGGATGAATTCGCCCCAGGTAGATGGGTAACCTGTATGTACGCGTGTACACAGGAACCGAATGATGTGTCCGAGATGGTGGAGGTTCGCGTCAAAGCGGGTGTGAAGATGCAGGAGCTGCGCGTGGTGGGACTCGCTTTTTGGTCCAGCGCTGGCCCCTCCATCTCCCTCTTCATCGAGCCTGATGTGGAGATTGACAACGTTGCGGCTTACACAGGTTTGCTATCTATCTGCCGCACCATACCACGACATATCCCGTAGAGCCAATGAAGCATGGCATTCCAACATAACTCCGGCACCTGCTGTATGTCTGCATGGCTTTGTCCGTGCTTCGAATATTCGCGCACGTGCTCAGTACTCACACAGTATGGTGGGGTGACGTGCAGATGGGGGTGCCATCCAATCCTTCTCTCAAGGCGTCAAAGCGGTGGACTTTTGGTCATTACAGAACAACGTCCGACTTATCAATTGGAAGCTGCTCGGTGACGATGCCAACATAAAGTGGCGGCAGCCAGAGAACAAGGTCTGCATGCACACAGCGGGTGAGGCACCGGGGCCTGTGGTGGAGGACCCCGACCCGTGGAAGCACTGTGACATAACTTCCCTTAACCTGCGCCTAAAGAAATTGTGGGGTGCATTCGACGGCAACTCTGACGGCCTCATCGACGCGACGGAGCTCACTGGCGCCTTTGACAGCAACTTACGCACCTGCTGTGGCGGTGAGTCCTACTTTAGATCGCAAACCTTGCAAACATACAACTTCCCGCCAATACAACGTTTTGTTTATTTTTGAATGTGGCCTGCACGTATTATCATCATCGCGAGGAATTGTCTGAGCTCTTTTGTTTACATGCGTTGATTTATGATTGCTCGAGCAGGCAATTGTCCTTTCTTCTCCTACTGTGGAGGTTATGAGGCAGAGGTGTTTCAGCTGGACACAAACACCGGCATCGCCACTGAAAACAGGGCGGGTATAATGACCAACACCAACTTTGGCGCCAAGGTGCACGAGCTGAACCGCACCTTTTGGGTGCCCACCTGCGTGAAGGAGGTCACCTTGCCTCACCCGCAGCCCGCACCCAGCGGCGATGAGTTACGTGGCGAGTACAACAGCGCCAAGCCTGAACAAACTGGTGTCAGCGTCTTTGCAAAGGTGGCTTTGCCCATCACAACAACATGCGTCTGAATACGCAACAACACGTTTAAACTTGCAATCCATAACTTTGATTGAAAAGGCAGTGTATTACTGACAAACGCAGTTGCTATGGATGATGGCTCGGATCGGTGGTACTATTCTCTTTGACTGTGTCCTATAATAGCGACTAGGTGTTAAATGGTTTGCCTCTGTGTTGTCAGTCCTCTACCTTTCAAGCGAACTTGAAGTCGGAGGGTGGCGAAGTAGAGGTTTTGGCGATGCAAGGCCGAAGCACGCTCGCCAGCAACACGTCGGTCAATTATTGGGCGCCCGAGGCACGTATCGCCGGCGTCCGGATGCTGAAGAAGGACGCTGACCGCATCCGAGCGGAGATCACCGACGTGCATGGTCTACCAGAGCAGAGCGACAATATTTACGTCGTCATTGATGTCCTGTAAGCACGGCCCGCGATCATTATCAAATGCCCGACGACATCAGCTACACAACGCCGATTAAGCGCTAGTCGCCCACTCAAACCGTGGCTGAGTGTTGTACTTTTTGTTGTTGCGATATGAGGTTTCTCAGAAATTTGCAATCTTGATGGGATCAAGCAGTGTCATGCGCGATCAGGCCTATTTCTGATATTCATGTTTTCGCTTATAGCGATTCAGAGTGAATGATATATACATTTGATGGAGAAGACGGCAGCTCGTGTATTGTTGCCGATATTGATTTTCTGCCGGTGGCGACACTACTGCTACGTACTGTTCACGTCTGCTTGATATATATAGCACCGCTGTGATAGCAGTGTTCCGCGGATCGTACCTTCACAAGCCAGTATATTTGTCGACGGCGCTCACAACTACGCAGGCATTTTTTCCAAATATAAAATAAGTAAACATCAGTCAGGCTGGTTCCCATTCTAATCTCACTTGGCTGCAATGGACAGGCCATCTCGTGGCGTGCCACGATCGCGCTGGATCTACACCGCCAAGGAGTTTTACCTCAGTCTCGAGCCGCTCCATTTACAGTTCTTGTCTGCGGGGCTGCTCCGCCCCGACATCAAGCATTACACTGTCGGCTTCACCAACACGCACTGCGGGACTTTTCCCGACGAAGACATCGAAGACGGGTCGGCGGTTGAGGTTTTGGAGAACCGGAACCTGACAGCCGCTCAGCTGGTGCAAATGTACGAGCCCCGAGCACTACACCATACATGTATGATACGGAATGTACGGTTTCTCGTTAAGTCGCAATCATCCTAAGATAGTGTGTGTATTCATTTAAGCCATATTGAATGATTGTTTGTTTTAGTCAGCAATTTTGACGATTATCTTTGAGAACCAAGCAGAATGCGTAAAAGTTGTATTTGTGTTAATACAGCCCGTGATTCTGTTGGCTATTTCCGCGTCCCCTGCCTTATATTCCGCGATGCTGTATTTAATATTAGGCGGCAGGAGGGCAGGAGGGCAGTGCCGATGCTGTGGGGCAGTGCCGATGCTGTGGCATGTCTTCCTGTTCCTCGGGCTCAGGCCTGTGGGGTACTTTGCTCCTTTTTCCCTTTTGATTGGTGGTTTTCACGTCTTTTTCTTGTAAGAAAGTATCTGTTGTTTTTGAACCCCCCCCCCATATACAAACAACCTATCATTTTCTAAACACGGGGGATTTTATGTTTCCTCACTCGCTAGGGTTTAAGGTGAATGTTTATGGTTTAGATTTAGGGTATGAATCACAAATCTTGAACCCTAAAACCCGACACAACTGGTTGTCTGGGCCGCTAAACGCAAAGATAGAGGAACACATTCGTTTTGGGTGCCTCTATATATATCCCCCCCCCCCCCCCCGAATTTTGACCATGTCCTACTACAATGATTTGCTAAAATCTGTGTGTGCGTGTGTGTGTATGTGTGTGTATCCCTTATCATCAGCTCGATTGGATTCGCTACTAAAAAGGCGGTATGTTTTGTTTGGAAAAAAGATGGACTTGATGTATAGCGCACTTCTTGGGATAGGGATTGGGATACTTTAACTACTGCGCATCGCTACGGTGGGTACAGGAGCAATATTTTATTGATTACAAAGTACATAGTGACAGAGAAAGGGTGTGTTTCCCTTTTTTTACGTGTGTGTGTGTGTGTGTGTGTGTGTGTGTGTGTGTGTGTGTGTGTGTGTGTGTGTGCGTGTAGAAAAAAACTATCACATCCATGAGCCTCTATGGGTTATTTTAATGATTACAAAAATAGATAAAGAGACACAGACTGTGTGTGTGTGTGTGTGTGTGTGTGTGTGTGTGTGTGTGTGTGTGTGTGTGTGTGTGTGTGTGTGTGTGTGTGTGTGTGTGTGTGCAAAGAACGACGGGCACAAGTACGGGCTGCTCGTTGTACATCTAAAATGATAAATATGAGCACCCTGGCCTTATTGAAATTGAATATGAAGTGTTTATAGTAAGCCCTAATTAGTTGTTGGGAGGGGGAGTCGAAATCCGGGGGGCGGGGGGTATCTAAAACACTAAATAAAATACCCTACTCGCCTATTATATGCGGGATCATTTATCGTTGGCGCTACGATTCGCCTTATTCCTTTTTTGAAATTATCATCCCTTTTTGCATAAATTAATTCGTGGGGTTGCTTTAATTCATTCTGATCATTCCCCCCTCATCATTCTATGTATTCTGCGATAGGCTGAACGGCTACGACGGCCACCACAAAGTGCTGACGCTGGAGATGGTCAAAGATGTTTATGAACAACTGCAAGTGGCGCTGCTTCCGCGATTCCAACGCGAGCTGCACGGCACGCTGGTGCTTGTGAACGGCACTCACCGCCCCGCGCCGCGCGCGAGTCAGCTTGTCGCGTTCCAAAGGTCTCTTGCCGGCGGGGAATCTCAGGTCCAGGCCACAGCGTACAATAATCCCTTCGATACTTACATCCAAGCAGGTGCCATCATAAGCATTGCCCACGCGGGCATTATCAGCACAATGATCATGGGCATCGTGCTCAACTATACTCGATATGTACTCAAGCGGCGCGCAAAGGCGGAAAAGCTTCGCAAACGTCTTATGATGCTGAACATGGAACAGTTGGCGGACGACGACCACTACGGCCAAGACCAGCTCGAGGTTGCGGAGAAAGAGGTGAAAGCGCAAAGTAGCGAGAAGGAGAACATGAACACCGATGGCAATAATTTCAACCCTTTCGAGATGCCGTTGGTGCTGCTGCGTCAAATGGTTGTCAACCCTATCCGCAAGAACGTCGTCAACTCCCTGGATAGATTCCTCCGCTGGCGCTGCCACGTGTATCACCCCGAGAAAATCAATTCGCACTCTGCTGGAAGGCATCAACACAGCGCGACCATTGGCAAGCAGGCCGCCAAAGATTCTGGCGACCTTCCTTCTTTTATGGCAGGCGAGCCGGCGGGCGTGGGCAAGATGAAGTGGCACTGTGGGAAGAAGGACCACGGCGGAGTCGCGTACCACTCAGGGCGCGAGCCTGCCTTGTCCCTGGCAAAGCTTTTCAAAGAGTACACGTTTTTCTGCTTTGACGAGGACCTCAAGGTTAGCCGTAACTACGCCAACCCAGCTGTCACACACATACAGTCATCACTCATAGATATGGTCTATCTTATGCGGCATTATGATGCACAAGAACTATCCATTCACCCGCTAATCTCTCGTCTAGGGGCGCACCATCAATGAACTTACTGCCAATAATTGATTTATCTATGGATGTCAGATGAGTTGGTACTAAACATTATCCAGTTTGATTGAGGGGCTGCGTCTCGAAATAAAGTCTGGCATTCAGAGAAGAAATTCTAACCACATATGTACAGCTGCGACGACTACTGTTCCTGAGATTGATTTCCATGCACAGGTGCTGTCCAACTTGGACACGCTCCAGCGCGAGCTGATCAGGCAACATGGTACCCTCGTCCGGCTTCTCAAGGTTCGCCGGCTGTCGGGATGCCGGTTTCGGGGGAAAGACGCGCTTGTGGCTGCTCAGACCACCGGAGAGTGGCCCACCTGGAGCGCGCCGGTGGGGCTGCCTCCGGAATGTCTACTGATGTCATCAAACCCCGGTGGCGCGCCCCGGTCCGAAGAAATGGACGCCGACATTGTGGCGTCATTTTTCAAAGTCTGCGTTGAGTCGACTGGCGACCCTGCAGACAAGCTGGACGTGTGGCGTTCCTGCCGCGACAAGGAGCCGCTGGGTGGGCTGAGCATCTACATGGCAATCGGTAGCTGGTGCGCCGCCTTCGGCGTTGTGGAGCCGAACATGGCGGGCATCGACCTGAACACCATCGCGGCTGCCGCGGGTGATGGAATAACTTATACCGCGGCCAACGTGAAAGAGGTGCAGACGCCGCAGAAAGTGAATACATGTAAAGTTGATATTTCTATAGCGAAGTGTTGCTGAAAGGTGTCCTAAAACACTGTTGATTGGAAGAATGATGCTACAGCGTGTATGATGGAGGTTAACTTTATATTACTATGTTGTCGAAGCACGAAGTGAAAACTATGATCTGATACTAGCACCGTGCTGTCGTTGTATTGAGCGGTTGCCTGCATAGCATACTGCTTTATCTGAGGGTCCAGAAAGCCAGGGCAGTCGCTAGTTTGGCTGCATTGATTGATTCGTAGGTAGTGGCTAATGCTGGTGCTGGTGCTGCTGCTAATATAGCACTGTTGTCCTGGGCAGTGACGGTTCACGTCACTGACAGCTAAGAGGTG
This sequence comes from Tetraselmis chui, assembly GCA_026401115.1. Classification (NCBI taxonomy): domain Eukaryota; kingdom Viridiplantae; phylum Chlorophyta; class Chlorodendrophyceae; order Chlorodendrales; family Chlorodendraceae; genus Tetraselmis; species Tetraselmis chui. The sequence goes on along the minus strand of JAPMLY010002167.1, from coordinate 47,714 downwards.
ATATTCAATATTTCATATCATTTATTGGTTACAAGAAGAGCAAGTTGAGCATATTTCATATCACATGCCATACTAATGATAGTATCCGTGTGACGTAAAACAAACAATGGAAGTTAGTTCCCGTAAATGTGTGTGTATCTCAAAACAGTCCATATCATACCACATTCGGTATACTCGTTTGAGCATTATATTCCTGTGTCACGCCTAACATTCCTACTGAATTTCTACTCGCTTGTCAATTAACGAGTCTCTGATGTTTACTCTGTAGTTTAGGCCTTTGTATCGAATGTCGAGCTAATTGCTGACGACTTTCTTTGCCAGGTTCGTGGCGTGGAGCTGAAGGATATGAGCGACCCTCGCAATCGACCACGCTTCGCCAAGCAGTGGTATATGATGGAAGCCCTGACGGTGGTCGTTCACGTGGTGATAATGCTGCTGCTGCCCTGCATCTGCCTTCCGCTCGCCGTGAACGCGCAGTATGCGTACGCGGCGTCGACCGCACCCCCCGGTACCGTCCCTCTCATGTGGTACCACGTAATGCAGCTCTGGCCCGACGTGCGCGGCAAAGAAACTGCCTTGATCGTCCAAGTTCTGGCCTGGCTCAACATCACCTACGTCGGGACCGCCCTCGTCCGGATTTTCATCCACTACCTGCAAATAGACGACCGCTCTTGGTTTGTGCGTGGCGTCCGAAAGGTGCGAGGCGAACGTCGAGATTGAATAGCCGCTAGTCAAGTCCGTGTCTTGCTAACTGTACCTGATATCATAGATATTCAGGGCATTGAGTGTTTCCAAATTATACCTTCAGTCGTTCGTCACTTTTTTTCATATTTTATCCGTTATCATATTTTTCGCAATCACGTTCTTATTCTCGGCAGTTTTTTGCATTTGTTACTTGTAAATACTAGTAGCCATTTAAGAGCAAAAGTAATGACATGTGCAGCAAGATCTCATTTGTATGGCAGTTTCTGATCTGGTCCTTGGTTTCCTGGCTTATTATCGCAGGTGTTCGGCGTCATTCTGGTGGTATACTTGTGGCTCGTCGTCCTGTACATATGTCTGCTGTGCGTTTGGTTCAGCTTGGCTGCCATCATCGACCCCACCCGCTTCCTGCCTTATGGCACGGCAGTGGTTACCGTCCTGGCGGTGATGCTCGTCACCTGGAAAGCCATGAAGAAAGCGGCGGAGGTTCTCGGCACCGCGTTGCGAGAGGCATTCCAGAAACAGATCAGTAACACGCTCAACGTTAGTGGCTCGGCCGACTACCTGGCCGTGTCTGCCCAATCCGACGGCCTGCGCAAGCGGAAGACGGCCGGCGGCGATCAAGTTGCCTCTGTCAATGTATGCTTACCCCCTTTCCCCCACCCCGTCGGGTTTATACAGCTTGATAAACTATCAGGTCCTTCGCTGCAGTCATATTACATGTAATAGACTGGTCTGCACTAATCAAACACGACGAGCTTCTGGATTATATTACCAAAGAGGCTTGGAATTGATAAATATGTTTTGTAAGTAGGCTCTAGAGCCCGTTCGAGCTAGATATTTCAGCTCCGCGCTACGGTACCACTCCGGGCATAGGGGCCGCAAATCACAAAACGCCGGTATAAATTGCATATCTATTAATATTTGTATTCCCGTATACTTATGTTTTTCCATCTGCGATTTTCGATCATACGATTATTTATGAACGAGTTTATGACTTGTTTTAAACATTTCAGGAATTCAAAGAATTTGATAATGTAAAAGGTGCGGTATCGATAAGTGTTTACATCATCTCCATCAATGCCATTCCTCGATGTTGTTGCGTGGCTAAAAATAAGCTAAGCTTAATTGAACTATATGTACATGTGGACCTGTATCTACGTTTTCCGAGTTTTGTGCCTTCCGCCTGGTTTTGTTAGATATATCAATGAGCCTGATTTCTTGTTTACAGCTTGACCCATCCTTCTGCTGTTTATTTATAGCCCTTCCTCCATTGACGCAAGCTGTGTTTCCTTGCGGTCATTATGTCTCTATGATATCATTTTTCTCCTCTGTTTTATCTTCTTTACCGGCATTTGGTAATCAAAACCACTTCGATAGTGTTAAATGCAAGCACAATGCTGGATAATGTAAATGGGATACACATTCTTATTCAATATCTCTTATGTTAGTTCTCGAACTTGAATGTCTCGAACTATATGTAGGAACAAAATTTTGAACGCCTGCCAGTTTTATCGGAACATCCTAGATGCCTTGCCACCTATCTGACTATACTACATGCCAAAAGTAGCTCTCGTGGACTTACAGACTACTTCGTTTTTATGTCTTAGTCGCTGACATCAAATTGTTTTTAATGGTTGCCAGGTGCTAGACGGCGGGAAACCACTGAGTAACAAAGAGCTCAAGCCAGAGGACGTCTTTGATTTCCTGTGGGTGCCCCTTCATGATCTGCCGTTTCGACAACGAAAGCGACTTGCGCGATAGGCTTTTCCGACTGCCGAGCCACTGACTTGCGTGTCATGAGAGCTATCCCGTTTCATACTAATCTCTGCTGTGTTGCGTGGCTCGACAGGAATGCGGACGGCGATGACTATCTCGATGCGGCCGAGTTTCGCGACCTTTTTCAAAAGCTTGACCTCAGCCTGTCGCATCAGCAGCAAGACCGCCTGTTTGCGTACTGCGACATCGACTGCACCAACACAATCAGCCGTGAGGAGTTTGTGGAGGGGTGGGAGTACATAATGGAGGAGATGGTTCAGCAGACGACGGAGGAGCTGGGGCTCGACACGCCGCGTATCATTCTCGTCGTGGCCAGCAGCGTGACGATGCTCGCGTTATGGTTCACTTTCCTCTTCTTGCTCATCTCTGCCTGGTCCAGCCAAGGAAGCTTCCAAGCGACCATTCAGAGCATGATTGTGGCGGGATCCGGCGCGATGTCCTCCAAGGTGCGTAAACAGAGCGAAGTGGAGGCGGACGGGAAGGGCGTCGGTGATATCGTCAACGGCGTGATGGAGAAGAAGGATGACGCGGCCGCCACGACCACGACCGCCACACAGTGATAACAGAGAAGGGACAACGCAGTACAATGGTGGACTTGAATTTGTGCCAAAACACGACCACACGTCGACACGGGGCCGAACCAAGCGTAGGTCGAGCTGTTGCACCAATCCTTTCACTACGCAAAATCAAATGTATACTGGTACATAATATTGTATTCGGGTTCATCAAGACGCCTGACTCGGGCTTAGCCGTCATTTCAAGTTTCTATGTAACAGACTAGTCTTATTCATAACTTCTACTTGCAGTTCCGCCTCCATACTCATTGCCAAGGGATCTGTTCGGAAAGCAAGCGTGGGACCATGCAATCTCAGCCGCGGGATCGTGCCTGCCATTTTGCAAATTTTTTTACTGATTCACGTAAAGTTTTTTATGCAGAGTCGCTAATACATGTATTAGCTTAATGCGACCTCTAGTAAACTTAATTTGCTTTATGTGACTCCGCTCCACATTGTTACTGCTCGAAATTGTGCATGTCCAGCACACCAAGAGGTATTGCATTAGTTGTGCCATGTACTTGCCACTACGGGACCCAACTGACCGGATCGCTGATTGCAGACCACGCATGTATGTATGTGTGCATGCCCCCCCCCCTCTCTACTCTTACTTGTACTCTACAGAGCATATTGTCCGCTTACTGTACAAGTATCCCTACGCAAGTCTCACGGGTGGACACTATAGCGAGTATATTTAGTAACTCACTATTAGAGGGCTAGCAAAAAATTGGAACGACAATGTTCAACCCGTACATGTAGAATAAAGTCACCGGCTGTCGGCGTGCATGTGGTGCCACGTCGCTAATTGTTTAACGAGATGTCGAGAAAGCGGCGGGAGCCCCGGGTACCAGTATGTATACACTCTTCCCACAAAGTCCGTTACTAGCGGCACGCATTTAATTACCCGCCACACCGCCCTGCCGCGATAGCCATGCAACTCGATTGGGGGGTAGAATACTCATCTTTCGCGGATGGTGGCAAGGTTCACCATGTAGAATACTCATTTTCGAACAACACACCACAACGCGTTGTTCACTGACGTGGACACCTTCATCGGCACACCCCATGCGTGGCTCGATACACGTAGTGTCGCGACAAGCCGGGAGACTACTCGACATTGGGTTCTCAACAGGTTTGCACAATTGCATTAGTACCCGTCGAGTGTGTTGCGCCCGGCCGTCTACAAAGCGGCGACACCGAGAATGGCATGTCGTGTGCACTGGGTTTTTTTGCCACGTGCCCGGAAATACAGCCAAGGAGCATGGGCTAGGGACCTATTGGGCTTGAGGGGCGCTTGACTTGGAATGTAAGCACCCTTGCGCGCGGATCGCTGGCCTTTAAAGCTTGCGCATCGCTGGGCGTGAAAAATGGCGGGGAGCTTTTGAAGTACCCTAGCAAGCACGGGGCTTTATTTGGCCTGCGGCAAATAGCACGGTACCATGCCATCATGGGGCATGAAACGATGGGCAACGCCGTGAATAAAAGGAAATATAGAGCGCTGATTGTTGAGCGTATTGGCGGAGCGGGTGTGCGGGCACTACCTGTCCATGGGTTGCTAGCCCCGCGCGAATGTGGCGGATTTTGAAACCCTAAAACTTTGGTTGGCTGTACGAGGGCGTGGATGGCATCGGACGACGGATTTGACGCGAAAACCGGCCGGTTGTCATTGACGCATCTTACGTTGAAATAATTTACTTACTTTGGGGAAGGGCTTCCATCCGCAACTTAGTTAGCTTAAATCGGACACCGTACGGCAAAGTTAGCCTTTTTTCAAGCCTCCAAAGCTATGGGTTTCCGGCCCCAATCCCACCCACGTCAAGCACCTGCCATCACGCCCATGTGCTCCCATGTGTGCGGACAACATGCTGAGATAAACAAATCGCATATTTTGTCGCCGATTTCGGGAGTATTCTCCAACCAGAGTAGTGTGGAAAATCCTAATTCCGGGGCGCCCGAATCAAGGCATGCCCCGAAATCGGGGTTAGGCCGCAAACCCTAAGACGTCATATCGCAGCCGTGACGGGCCCCATTTGTGCCCCGCTTCCCCGTTTACTTCACCGTCAACACAAGCTTCGGTCCGCCTTTTCAACGAGCTACAGTAAAGTTAAACCCTAGAAACTATACATGATAAATACCCGCCCTACGCGAGAGGCCATATTTCACTAGTAACGGACTTAATGAAGAAGAGTGTATATCAACTTCAAAGGAGCCCCAGGTACCTTTATCATTGTCTACATACCAACCGGTGTATTGGCACGCCACTACATCACCACCTGCCTAGCCACCGTCGCCGTTGGGCATTTTTTCGCCAATACGATAGATAAACTCCATAGCGATGGCATCCATTTCGGCTTGTGTTGGTAAATTTTCTGTATGATATTCCGGGCAATAATTTCATGGAATTGTGGTAGAAAACATTCAAAATAATTCAACAACCGCGATTCCACTGCCCACGCACGGCGCCCGTGCCACTGTCTTTTGAATGACCGCGCTCGCTAATGACTAACGACTACCAAGTGAAAGGGTGGCAACTCATAAACCAACACGCCACTCTAATGTTGGTTGTATGCGAACACATGTAATATGAAAATAATATGTGGTGAGAAGCTTGCAACTCTTTCGAGTAGGTAAATGTATGAATAAAAGCATATTAAAATTGAAATGTTGAAATATTTTACAACTACAAGTACCGATCAATCGGTTGTTGTTTCAGGGCGTATTGCGGCCCGAGGGGTTTGTGCGACAGCGAGAGACGACCTACGTTCTGCCCTACAAGACACCCTCGAATATGCGACCTCCCTTCCCTCAACGGACTCTCGGGTTGCTAGAGCTTTTTTGGCAATTCACCTCTTTGGCGGCCTCCTCCGACCGTTCCCGGCGGCGGCCGGTGCTCGCATCCGCTCCTTGGTCCAACGTCGAGTCCGTCTCTGGTTCTCTACGTCCGGAGAGGACGGAATCACGGGCATTGACACCCTTCTACGTGATATTCGAGATGGAGGTGAGCTTGCACGTGCGTGCCCGGGAGCTTCTGCGCCTAGACGCCCCGGCGGTCGGGGCCGGGGTGGGGGGGGGCTCTCGCCGTCGCCGGGCCCAGAACACTCAACGGGAGCAACACCGCCATAGAAACCAAAGCGTGTGGCATGTACATGGTGCAGGTGAAACAAGCCATGGCAACTCAAGGCGTCCGCCCATACAGAGGAATAAGCGCTCTCCAAGAAAAGGCATTGGTGGTGTGCGTGCAATCCGCGCAAGACTTCGTCTGCATGTGTGACGTTATCTTCGAGTTAAGCCTTCCGGCTCCACAAGACCGACAATTTGCCCACATGCACCCCTTCAGATCGCCGACTTTCAAGAGCGCCGCCGTGTGCTCACCTCGTGTGCCAATTTCCGAAACCGCAAATGGAATGAAGCGTATATCGGGGCGACTCCGCGCACCATGTGAGTACTTATCGGATTTGGTTTTCTCAACGCGGCGAAGAGCGGCCGCGGGAAATATGGGGTGCGAGAAACGCCAAACAAGAAGCCGAAAATAAAGCAAGGCATCTCCATGTAACTTTACTTGTTAGCTTACAACTATGGGTTCCAAAAGGAGAAAAAACTAATAGGGACATAGCGACTACACATTTCAACATCACTCTTTCAATCTTTTCTATTTATGCTTCTTTCACTTAGTAATGCGAATTGCTGGCAAGCATGCAAAGCTGCGCGTGGGCGGAAGAGACAGACCGGAAATAGGCGGGATGGGTAACAAATGGCAGCTGGCCAGTGATCACTTCATTTCTTGATGTGGTCGGGGTCTCGGGGAGTGGCTTTGCTGCGATTTTCTATATAATCCAATGGGTTCCTCCTCCTTGTTTTTTTTTCCTTTTTGCTTGGTGGTTTCCGCTGGCAGTAGTACGGGTACAACGCTTACTCTCATATAGAATATATGATATACGAGTGGCCCGTCATTGGAAGGTTTTAGTTGGTGAAATTCCAACACTGGCCTCGTGTGGGGTTAGCGCAGTACGGTACGGTTCTCGTACAATGGTACGTAATGTACTCACACGAGCGTCGCCTACCCGTACCCGGGAGCATGATCGATGATGAGTTTGAGGTTTGTTTCGAACTTCTGCTCTCAGTCGTTTTCATGCTTGCAAAACGCCGGCTCTAGAAGGTGCCGGTGCGGGTTCCCTGCCAGTCCCATGTCCCGGGGGCGCAAAAAAAAAAAAACGAATGGCCCGTAGTTCATTTTGCAGGTCGTTCTTTGTATTTTTGTAATCATATGTACACAAACCTTATGTCTCTCACTATGTATTTTTGTAATCATAAAGATAGTCCATGGAGGCCCATATACGTGATACTTATTTTTCACACACAAACACAGACACACAGACACACAGACACACAGACACACACACACACAGACACACACACACACAGACACACACACACACACACACACACACACACATCACACACACACACCCACACACACACACACACACACACACACTTTCTTCTCCCTCATGTATGTTTTTGTAATTATGCACACACCCTGTATTTTTTTGTGTCTCACTCTGTATTTTTGTAATCACATAAATAGTGCTCCTGTACCCATCGTAGCGATGCGCAGTAGTTAAGGATATCCAAATTCCGATCCCAGTTAGTGCGCTGTACATCAATTCTATATTTTTTTCAAATTAAAAATGTCGCATTTTGTAGTATCCAAATCCAATCGAGCTGATGATTCGGGGACAAACCCACCGAGACACCCACGCACACACACACACACAAAAACAGATTTTACATTGGCAAATAAATATGGCAGGCAGGATGAAAAGAAATTACTATTACTGCCACGTGATGTACCGTATCTGACTGCGGGTAGGGCAACAGTACCCTCTGAGCGATTCGGCGGACCATCCGTTTCGTCGCGAGACCGAAAGCGGGACTTGGAACACACCACACGAAACGGCCAAAGAGCACAGCGTAAGGCAGCATACGCCACGCACGCAAGCAACAATATAAGTTCTTTCGACGGTATTGCCGGCCTTACAACGGTTTTCGGTGAGCGCGCAAACCTTGGCACACACAGCCGCGCCCGCTTATACCGCGAGACAGTATTTCCTATTTGATTCCGCACTGGGGTATTTTTGGCCCGCTCCGTTCCTTCGACGCTTTTTTAGCCGGTGATAGCCTGATCCGACCCTAAACGCCCCCCGACCACTTGTTTCGTACCGTAATCTTGCGCGCTGCACTGCCGTGTGACAGCGATCCATTTTGTGCAGCTGTGAGTGTGCGACGGAAGAAACAGCTGTTGGTGTGTGACCGAGTTGACGGGGGGGGGGGGGGGGGGGGTGTTGCTGCCGAGGTAGAGGACAGGAGAAGCAATTACAGAGGCAGAGGGGTTTAAGTTTCCAGAAACACTCCTGAGTGCTCGTACTTGTGACCAGCAAGGGCGGAGGTGTCGAACGTGTGTTGCTTTGCGGGGCAGCACAGGAATTGGTTGAAGAGGGAGAGACTTTCGTGAGGGGGGTTAGCGTTCATCTTCCCTGGGGAGGCCCTTACGGCTGATGCATTTGCACTGTAAGCTGAAGCAGGCAGAAGACGGGAGGCCTACTCTGGCTACTGGAAAGGAGTAGAGAGGAGTTAATCCCTGTGGGAGCTGAGGAGAACTTCAACAATGGTGTGCATTTCTCTGTATTTAGGTCTTCTCTTTTGCACGTAATGGATATGTGGAGTGCTTGACAAGATGCTGGTGTGGGTGTGTGTGTGTGTGTGTATGTGTGCGTGCGCGCGCGCGCGCGTGTGTGTGTGTGTGTGTGTGTATGTATGTGTGCGTTTGTGTGTGTGTGTGTGAGAGAGAGAGAGGGGGGGGGGGGAGGGGGGAGCTGGGTGCATGGGTATGAGAGTGTTGGCCGCTGATTGGGTGTCCTGGATTGGTAGGACACAAGCATGGGGAACGGTTGCGGCGCGAATGGCGAGGGCAGTAGCGGTGGTGGGGATAAGATTGGCCCCAATAAACGCATCGACCGATGTGAGTACATCCGGCTGTTGCAGCAGGCGTTGCACCGGCTGGGCTACTCTGATGTCGCGCAGAGATTGGAGCAGCAGTCGGTACGGCAGCCCTTTCACCAGGGAACACAAATGGGGTGCAAGCTCTGGGGATCTATCATCCACATTTTCTCCTCACAAGAGGACATATGGAAGGGATGAAAAAGAGCTCAACGTCTTTCTCTCCATGTATTCCTCGCTCTCGTCGCATGTGTAGCTCGGTTGATGGGGTAGAGGAGTGGTTTGAAGGATGGCTCGGGTGACTGATGAAATGGGGGCGTGAGGTGTGCACAGGGGATAGAGATGCAGCCGGCGTACGCAACCTCTTTTCAGGATGCGGTGCGCTGGGGGGAATGGCAGCAGGCGATTGCGCTGCTGCCGCGCGTGATGCAGAGCGCGGCGGGACAAAAGGAGGGCGAGTTTCTGATCCTTAAGCAAAAGTATAGCGAGTGCCTTCAGGCGGCAGACCAGACGGGCGCGCTGAGGTGCCTCCGCTCTGAGCTTGCTCCTCTGAACGTAAACCAGCAGGAGCTGCACAATCTCGCGGGTAAGTTTGGGCTCGTCATCATCAGCAGCTTCATTTAACCACCTTGTGACTACATGTAAGGTGTGCTTATGTTGCTACCTGGTGTTGGGACCTTCTGAGTGGGAACGGTGCGGCTGCCTCTCTTGCAGTGTTACTATTGTGTGGGCAGTCGCAGCGGCCAGCCCACTTGAGCCCCGAGGAGCATGTCAAAGAGCAGCGAGCGCAGGTGCTGGAGGAGCTTCAGCGGCTGCTACTGCCTTCACTCATAATTCCGGACGGGAGGTGATGCGCTCTGAGCGTAACGGCGTTATTGAGTGCTTTAAATATTTCATAAATGTATTCTTGTATGTGCGTAAGGGGAGGGCCTAGGTGTGTGTTTGTGTAGGTAGGTATTATTGGGGGGGGGGGGGAGGGGGGTAAAATTAATTGTGTGAGAGTGCCCATAAATGCTTCTTCGCGCACGGTCACTGCTGCTTTGTTGAAGCGGACGATGTTTCTGCTATCTTACTACCTACCACCAACCCATGCTCTCTGTGTGTGTGTGTGTGTGTGTGTGTGTATGTGTGTGTGTGTGTGTGTGTGTGTGTGTGTGTGTGTGTGTTTCTTTGTATGCTCATATGTGTGTGTGTGTGTGTGTGTGCTTGTCTTCTATACGCTGTCCACTGGTATGTGTGTATATGTGATTGAGAGTCTGTGTTTCTGTAAGCGGAAGCAATGGTGCAATGGCTGCTCTTCTAAAGCAGGGGTGTGTTTGCTGTTTCACCACCACCGCACCACCATCAGGCTGGAGTATCTGGTGGAGCAGGCGCTCCTTACGCAGGTGGCCAGCTGTCAGTACTATAACGGGACCGCGCCGCATCTGTCCCTATTTTCGGATTTCAGCGCAGGGCGGGAGCAGCTGCCGACGCAAACTGTGGATGTGGGTTATCCTTCTCTACCTTCGCGTCCCCTGTTCGCCAATTTGCACCCTTCGCAGTTTCTCCCTTCCTTTTGTTCTTCGGACGCTCTGCCTATGTTTATGGTTTTGGAGAGAGTTTTGAAGGCCCTCTAACCACTCGGGTCCTTTACTGGCTCTCTCTCTCATGTCTTCAGCTATTGGACGCCCACAGCGATGAGGTCTGGCACGTGCAGTTTAGCCACAATGGCGAAATGCTTGCATCAGCAAGTAAGGTGGGAGCAAATACGCGTGTGTTTGTGTGTGTGTTGCGGGGTCACACTCTGCCTGCCCCCTGCATTCCACGTTCACACCACGCTACCCACTCCCTGTCTCTCGCCCTACTCTTGTGAAGTTGCTTGACCTGCCCCCACCTACGGTTGTGAACTGATTGTGTTGCCCTATGCAGGACTCGACATCGATGATATGGCAAATCAGGCCGAATGGGGAGTGCATCAACCTGCACACACTGAAAGGCAAGTGACGGGACATGTGCTACAAGTTGACACGGATGAGAGGGGGGGGGTGGATTTTGTTGATGGCGGGAAAAATTGCCTAGGGAAGGGAGGCAGAGTTTCTGATGATATTTTGGCCGCTCTACAGGACCGGATACCCAGCTGACGTACGTCGCCTGGTCGCATGACGACGCAAAGCTTCTGACGTGTGGAAACAGTGGACTGTGCGGGCTGTGGAATGTGGCTACAGGAGAGCTGCTGAGGACTTTCAAGTGAGAGGCTACCTTCCCAGTTACCCCCCCTCAACCCCTTTATCTTTGGCTTTGCTACCTTCCTCCTCATTCACACAGTTTCGCGGCCGCAATCGGATGACAGAGAGCACGAGAGCACCGTTGTGGCGGCTGCTTGGTTTCCAGATGGTCAACGGTTTGTGACGGCGGGCTACGACAAGCGAACTGTGATATGGGACACTGATGGAAAAATCCTCAACATCGTGAAAGGTGCTCCAATCCCCTCGATTACTGTTGCTTATGGTATACTTGCCTCTTCTCCCCTAGTTTTCTGAAACTCTTTTCTCCCTCCACCATTCTTTCGCTGCATCTTTGGCGAGGCAGATTTGAGGGTGCACGACCTGGTGGCCACCAGTGATGGGGAGTATTTGGTCAGCGTGGTGTCGAACAATGTGATACGGATACACCGCATGTCCGACGACGCCGCGGCCCACATCGTGCGGCCGGATAGCATGACATCGTTGGCGCTGTCACCCGACAACCAGCAGCTGCTTGTGAACTTGGCATCCCACACCATCAACCTCTTGTCCGTGAGCACACTGAAGGAGGAGGTGGACAGGGCCAGCGGCGCGGCCATCAGGCCTGCGGAGCCGGTCAGCCGGAGGACGGCCGACGGCACGCCTGCCGCTCCCAGTGGCGCGGCGGCAGAGCATGACGTGCTTGTGGAGTACATGCGGAGCCTGCCGGAAAATTGTGGCCGATTTGTGATTCGTTCCAGCTTTGGTGGGAGCAACTCCAACTTTGTTGTCAGCGGCAGTGAAGACTCTCACGTATGTGCTCCCTCCCCTGTCCGTGTTGTTTCATCAGCAGGGCAGGGAATGAAGGTGTGTGTGCAGGGAGTTTGAAAGATGGGTTGCTGGTCTTGGGTAAGCGATGGTGAGTTATTTTCGGGGCTGCAGGTGTACATCTGGCACAAGGACACGGGGAACTTGCTGGAGGTGCTGGCAGGGCACTCTGGGACAGTCAACGCCGTTTCATGGAACCCTGTCTACCACCACCTGTTGGCCTCGGGCAGCGATGACCGGTCTATTAGGGTTTGGATCTCCCAAGCTGCCTCAACGCCGCAGGTGCAGTAGAAGCAGCTCGAGCTGCCTGCCTGACATACTGCGTGTACCTCAAGTCAACTGCTACCATTGTTTTCAATCGAGTTCACTCAACCTGCGTCTTTTCCTGCTCATTCCTCTGGTCACCCGAAATGCTGCATACCAAGAGGTGTGATGCACTTGCATGAAACCTCTTTTTTTCTTACCCATTCATTTCCTCCCCCCCCTACCTTATTTTTCTGCCATGTCTCCCCTCATTACCCATCTGTCATCCCTCCTCAGCTGCATACCAACCTCCTACTCTGTGCCCACCCCCTTGCCTCCCCTCCTCTTTCACCCCCTACCTCTATTCTTCTTTCCTTGCCTCTTCCGCCTTTCCCTTCCTCTTTCCCACATTTTCCCCTTCTTTCTTTTCCCTGCCCTCTCTCTTCTCTTGCGTAACCCATCTTTCATTGCTCAACAATGTATTTGTTTAAGTACCCCCTCCCTCCCATTGTACAAGCATAACATTTCAGTAGCCGGAGTGAAGGATTCGGACGATTGAGTGAAGCCCTAAATGTTTGATTAACGAGTGCACCCAATCCTTTCCACACGCACAACTTTCAGCAGCACCCCTCTCAATCTTATGGGCCCAATGACACCGCCGGCAGATTGTGGCGATGGACAGCGAACAGCAGCAGGTGGGTGTGTTGGGCTACGTGGAAAGAGGAATTGCCGTGTGTGTGTGTGTGTGTGGGGGGGGGGGGGGGGGGGGGGGGGGGGGGGGGGGGGGGGGGTGCGAGATGTTGGGTGGTGGTAGGGGGTGCACTGCCCTGAAATAGGCAGGTTAGAGGACAAAAAGGTAGGCTGCAATATCGCTGAGGCTGATCACCCCCTCCACCCGCCTCGTCTCTGGCTCCACCATCACAAGCCGCCGCACGCCGGGGATGGACAGACGCTCCATGACCGTTCGCAACGAATCGCGTTTGGTGCACATGAAGACGCGCTGTCGTAGGTGGGGGTGCTGCTGCGCCAGCTGGCTCTGCTGCGCATGCACCGGAGTCCCTGTGCATACCACAAGAAGGAACACCTAGCCTTCAGAGGACGTGCACTACAATAAAACAAAATCTCTCCGACGGAGCATGAATCGAGCGTCTAAGAAAAGGCATGCTGTCCTTGCTAGCGGCTCCCCCGTACCTGCTGCTGCCATCATGTCCGCAGTCAAGCCGCCAGGAGGCAACCCGGACGGCCCTGCGGTTGGCGACTGCTGCGCTGACTGCCCACCCACATGATTTGCTAGCGCCTGCCACATTATCACACACAGACGTATACTTATCACAGAAAGAAAGACCACTAGTAAAGCATCATCGCCTCACGTTCGGGTCCTTGTTCAGATGGTAAATGGAGGATAGGGGGGTCGTACCAGCGCCTGCCCAACAGTCACATCCTCCCACTGCAACCGACTGTATGCATTGCCTTTCGCCTGTTAAACGTATTCAGAGTCTCAGTCGAGGAAAATGTCCGCTAGCTAAGAGGCTGTAACGCCATCAGTAAATGCTTCCGAGATGTTAGCCATCTACGTGGGCGTTACACGCAATCGTTTAATTAATATCTGTCTGCTATATATCATATCCTATTTCATAGATTCATGTGTGGGGGGAGTAATCCAAAGAAGGTGTGATGAGCATCAGGATGCAACTTCAAAACTGAAGATTTAGCATGGGTTGCATTTCGAAATGAGGCAACAAATAAGTCGGGGAAGGCAGCGTCTCTGCAGGACATAACAATTTTGATAGCCGGAGTCATCTAGGGTGTTGTTTGTGGCGAATTGAGGGTATAAGACGGAGTGGCTCAAAGAGTAGTGTGGATTTCTCGAGCTGGCTGTGTCGTACCCTTCTACATCCCCCCTCCCGAACTTGCCCTCGCTCTCTCTCTCACATACACACACACACACACACGCCCTATATCTTGCTCTATTCTGTTCTTTATGCATTTACAAATTTCATTTATATATTTTTTGCAGATTTTCTTTTGTGTTGGAGGGGGGAGGGGGGGGGGGGCAATCCTCCCATCCTACCAGCATTGTAATGTCGCTTCTCGAATATATGTCCATAAGGACGCCCTGCTCGTTCACGACCGGCAGGCTACTGATGCCCTTATCCAGCAGCATCTGCAGCGCGTTTGTGAGCGGCGTCCCAGCCGTGACTGTGTTAAGGTGCGACACGTGCTTCCTGCCCCCTTTGCCGCTGTGCTCCCCGACCACGCCCCCACCTTCCTCGACCCCGACCTCCGGCGTACCCACCCAAGTGCCCAACGGCAGCGTGCCCAGGGGGTGGCTCAGCAGCGGCAGGCTGGACAGGCTGGCGCGGAAGTGGCGCAGCAGGCAGGCGAGCACGCCGCTGACGGTGGCGATGTGTAGCAGGTTGGGGATGCTACCGTCCTCTGCGTTGGGGTCAGAGCTGAGGATGGGCGCCATGGAATGGCCGCCCTCGTAAAGAATCTGTACCACTGTCCGCAACGAATCGTCTGGCCGGCAGTGCACCAGGTCGCTGGTGCCCCCCCCTGCCGCAATCTCCTCCCGAAGGTGCTTAATGGTGTGCCTGTCCATTTCCTGCTCGCTTAGCGGGTTGCTACCGCTGGACACACTGTTGCGCAGATGCCGCAGGATCTGAATGAAATCGCTCGCGCTGATCATACCCACGATGCTCGCCGCCTCTGTGTCCCATAGCGGCGCGGACGTGATACCTTGCTCGTGGAGTGCGTGAAAGGCTTGACGAACAGGTAGTTCCGTGTCTAGGAGGACAACCTGCAATACAGCCCAGTAGAGTTCAGCCAATACTCTTTCGAACAGCTGCTCCCTTTCTTGAGGGGTCTACGCAAGGAAAAAGACAAATCGAAGACCTGTTCTGACAGGGGATGAGAATCGTAGTGAGCGTACCTTGCCGCTCTCGGGAATGAGTTCGTAAGCGGTGTGGTTTGCAAGGAACTCCATAACTTTCCTTTTGGTCATCTCCTGTTGAGTAGTAGTCAGCTGTTTACGCCCGTCGACAGACAGTGGACAGGAAGGTACAACGACCAGTCTGAATTGTAGGTATGGAGAAGAGTGCGCGTGTGCGTGGGTGCGCATGCGTATGTACGTCTGCATGCGCGCTCGCGCGCGCGCGCGCGTGTGTGTGTGTGTGTGTGTGCATGAGTGTGTCCATGTGAGTGAAAGTTTGGGAGGAGGTATAAATGTTGTTCCTAGTCATATCAGATACCACACAAAAGATCTTACCGCTGCTGCTTGCAATGGCTCGTCCGGCTGCAGCGCAATGGGTGCCACAACGCTGTGCTCTGTCATATCGACGTCCTCTGACTGCTGGACCGCAGCGGGCTCGCTCTGCATCAATCCAGGCCACGGGATTCAGAGGTAGGGAAAAAAAAAAAGGGGTGGAAGGTAGACTGCCTGCACTACACAATATGCTCACCTCTGCCTGCATCGGATGCTGAGCTGCAGGCTCTGTGTGCTCTGCAACTGCTTGTCCCTGCGGAATCATTGGCTGCCCACTGTAGAACCCATAACCCACCCTTAGTCAGCCAACAGAAAGGCATCGGATTGTTTGTGTGTGTGTGTGTGTGTGTGTGTGTGTGTGTGTGTGCGTGTGTGTGTGTGTGTGTGTGTGTGTGTGTGTGTGTGTGTGTGTGCGAGAGAGCTTGATGCGAGTGCCTATGTGCGCGCAACAGTCATTGATAGGAAAACGCATCCAAACAAAGTAACGAAACATATATCAATACGTATTTAGGTAAACCCTCAAAACATGTGTGACTTCAGAAAGCATATGAAGCAGTGACAGCTCCCCTCATCCACACACAGACCCACCTGTGCTGCGGCTCCGCCCTGCGCACGAAGAGCCAGTTGTTCACGTTGCCTAGGGGGTCTGGCATGTTGGGCTGCGTCTCATCATGCCGCCACTCGCCATCCACAATGAACTTATACTGGTGATACCTGCCAAAATTATCGTCTCTGTCTTAGCAGCCAAACCCAAACCCCAACCCCACCGCCCCCCCTTTCCCTCCTGCCCCCACAGCCCATATCCTATACTCTGGACCCGAGTCGCACCCTGTCACGAGCCTCTCAATCAGACACATCCAAAAAGGATGAAGAGGCTCCGTCACAGCCGGACGGCGTTAAAAAGTGGAGAGCGACAGATGCAGCGGGGGGCAAAAAGGCAGTGGACGTTGGGCAGGAGGCTACGAGTACTGTGGCTTGTGAGGAAGGGAGCGTCGCAGGTTACTCACCCGGGTGGGAGGTGCACTACCACGGCAAAGACGCTCGGCGCGTCAGGCACGGGCGGCATCACCACCGTCTCGACCCATCGCGTGAACGAGCCGCAAAGGTGAACCTGTGCAGCGAGGGGGGCTCAGCGCGGGGTTAACGTGGGATGAGACCACGACGTCGCGGTGGGGACTGTTAAAACAAAGCAGAGAGGGTCTGGAAATTCGGGAGACTTGTGGTACGGGGTGGGTTTTGACGGAGAGTGTGGCGCGCAGACGCGAACTGTGAACGGAGAGCGGTTCCGGTATATGCTGGAACTACTTACAAGAGCAGTACGGTCGGCGGGGTTCACGTTGAGGCGGGGCGAGAGAGGGGGGGCGCGCACCTGCTCCCCGCCAAAGCGCCACACAAAGCGTGTAGGCACAAAGAATGACATCGCTAGTCAGGGAAATCGTGGGGTTGCTTGTGATGCGCTGGTTGTGAGTCAGCGGGCGGGTTGTATCCCGTCGGGTGAGCGAATTGAGGAAGTGGTGGGGACTGTCGTCTCGGAAAAGTCCTGACGGTGCCCTTTTTATTCCAGGGAGTTGAATATTCTGCGGCGCGGCAAGGCTGCGCCCACGAGGCCCGCCGGCCTCTTGTTGTAGGCCCCAGGCGACCTACCACAAACCACACAAACACTATTGGACATGGATGAAAGCACACCTGCAAGGCAAGCCGAGCTGGTGAGGTGAGCTCATCACACCTGTCTCGGGATCTTGAATAAAGCCCTCGTCAGGTTATCGTATTTGTATACGTCAGCAGTAAAATAAATAAAAGTTAACTCTCCGCCGTCTCCTGCGGCGACGCGTTCTAGTACCCGCTACGATTGTAGCCCAGGCAGCACCCAAGCTGTTGAGTCACAATGATAAAACGCCAGCATTCCAGCAATACCTAATCTCTCTATCAACGTCCTTGGCAATGTGATGCAGGAGGACAGTAGGGTGGCGAGCTGGCGTGCAGGAAGGTTTGGTATATCGCTGTTGCAATAATGGTGTGCAAGCAGCCGTCAGCATTCCATCATCCGTCATCAATGCTCTGGAGCCGCCTCATCATCTCACGCATCGTCTGCTTGACTGCCGCTTCTCTCGTCATCGTACTGATATCCAGTACCTGTACAACCCAACGACGACTTATCTGCGTTATATAACTTGTAATCGATTTCATAGCCTATTTACGATACACCAAATATACATTTGAAAATTGAAATTGTTTACAGAAATACCGAGTCAACGGCTGTTGTCCCTTGCGTGGCATTTTGCCTGTCAAGAGCTAACTGCTGACACAATTCTGTTCTGTTCTGCTTTTGCTTCTGCAGGTGGAAATGCAGATGGAGAGAGGTGGAAGATGTTTCAATGTTTAGTGTTTCACATTAGATTGTAAACAAACAAAAGGGATTGATTAAATGGTTATGCCGCCTCCCTCCACCGCACTACGCTTATAAAATAGCTCCAGCCTAGCTAGCTTGCACATGATATCGCATGGTCCTCGTCCTTGGCGCTAGGGCTCAGTCTGAATAGATTAGCGACGCGGTTCGTCTGTCTCGGGAAATCATACTCGCGTGTCGTGTGGCTAGTTAGATTAAGTATGCGTACTACATGGATGTACATGGAGGTATTGGTAGTACAATACATAAATAAACAATAATACCCTCGCTAATTGCAGTGGTGACGTAGCCACAAAGTACGTCCTTCCGATGGAAAACTACGGATCAATTTAGTAACGAGTACATGTACATGGTCATGGATTGCAATGTATTGTTGCAAGATAGTACTCGTCAAACTCGCACCCTCCCCCTCTTGACAGATGCATGAGGTCATTCGTGAGATTAACCTCCGTGGCCTTGGTTCCTTTATTGAAGTAGTTAGTGGGACTCCGGAATGCGCGCCGGGTGAGCGTGCATGAAGTTGTTGTATGCTCGAGTCTTGGTAAACGTGTGCCATTGGGGCGTCTCCAGAAAATCTTGTAACGTTGTCGTATGGTGTACCTCGTTCAAATTGTGGCAGATAGGTGGAATGTCGTCATCGTTGAAGTGCGCCATGTAGAGCAAATATTAGCCTCTTCGTCCACGTAACGACTTGATGCACACCGCAGAGATGTGAGAAACCTCGAACTCATAATCGTCACGTTTCATAGTAGTCACTCCGACATCAGGTCGAAGAGAAGATATAGAGCAAGGCCTTAGATTGTTTACGTGTAACACCGGGTATAAGCGAACTGCCGTTTGCAGTTTCAATATGTAACTGTGTTTTCTAATCTCCTTCTCTATCGTAAAAGGTCCTAGCTGTCGATCAAGCAGCTTACGGTTAGGTTGTCCTCGTGGGAAGAGATTCTTTGTAAATGCAATCACCTTGTCTACTCGAACGAAGTGGGGGGCAGTCGACGGTTTTGAACGAGCTTGCATCTCATCTTCGTGTAGTTGTAACATCGAACGAACCATAGCGTATAGCTCTTGTAACAATTTTAACCGCTCTGTAGCGTTTTGCCAAACCGGGACTGAAGGTCGCATGTTGAACAACATATAAGGTGGCTCCTCATGGAAAAAGGCAAAAGTAGCCTCGAAGGGAGAGTGCTCAATTCCTAGTGCACGAGTGACGTTGTACGCGAATTCCACTTGAGACAAGAGGCTTGTCCAGTTCGATCCATCGAAGAAGCAAAATCAGCGCAAAAGCTGCCGAAACGTTATGTTGACGCGCTCCGTTACTCCATCAGCCTCTCGGTGTCGACTGTAAGACATGTTGAGTTGCGTTCCACGGCGTCTCCAAAGCGTGTGCCAGAGGCCATTGACGAATTTTGGGTCACAGTCACTAATCAACACTCGGGGTAGTGACATCACAAACTCCAAGTAAAGACAAACATGCAGTTTCTTTTGAGGTTGCGCTCTTTGTACACAACAGAAAATGGGCCATTCTAGTCAAATGGTCGACTACAATCAATACATTGTCAAAGCCATTGCTCAGAGTTAGGTGTGTCAAGTAGGCGAGTCCAACTGTGTGCCACGGTCAGGGTGGAACAAGCAAAGGGTGAAGAGTCGCAGCCATATATTGTTGAATCTTGGCTCGTCGACACACGACGTAGCGCTCACAAAAATCTTTTAATATCTTGGCGAATTCGCTTCCACAAGAATCTGTCGAGTGCTTTAGTAAGCGTGCTAGCAACTCCTCTGTGACCTGCTAACGAATAGTCGCGCAACTCAGAGATCGATCTCAGTCGGAGCTCAAAGTTCCGCAGGACACACAGGCAATCGAGACGCCAGAAGTACCTAGCTTTGGGTTCAATCCGGCTGTCTTTCGTCCACTCACCCTCGTCCCCATAAAACGAGTCTTGGGAGTAGCCCTCGCAAATGAGAACAACGAGTTTAGGTCTCAACCATAACGCGTTAACAATCATTGAGTTTAATGGCGCGTCCTTAAACAACGGTTGGGACTTCCGTCGTAAAAAATGTGTCCGACGGATCC
Organism: Tetraselmis chui; assembly: GCA_026401115.1. Lineage (NCBI taxonomy): Eukaryota > Viridiplantae > Chlorophyta > Chlorodendrophyceae > Chlorodendrales > Chlorodendraceae > Tetraselmis > Tetraselmis chui. Next base: position 27,667 of record JAPMLY010002167.1, on the reverse strand, counting down.
TCGCCATCCCAAAATAATGAAACTGTGGCTTGATATACGAAGTCTAGTCTCCGACTAAACGGGTCGGCTTCGTTCAGGATTCCCTTGCGGTACACAAGTGTAACGAGTACAATCATGCAACAGTACATTGCAGTATATTGTACATGTACTCGTTGCTAGTTCCAATTTGTGCTTTTCCATCGGACGGACGTACAGCGTGGGTACGTCGCTACTGCAATACTCACAAGGGTCATGATGCATACTGTACGACCAGTACCTCCCGGTACGTACAAGTACGCACAGTTAATCTAACTAGCCAGAAGACGCGCCTAAGCGAGGTTTTCGATGCAGAATGAGCCGCGTCGTGATTCTCCATGCTAGTCGAGCCGCGTCTCTAGACATTTGACGACGGTTGATGAGCCCTAACGCCTGACACGCAAGCGATACAAGCAAGCGTAGGCTATATGGGCAGAAACCTATTTAAGCCCAGTGCAATAGAGGGAAGTGACAGAACCATTTAACAATTCCTTTGTTCACTTACAAACAAATATATTGCTAAAGTACAAGCAGTAAGACATCTCCTCATCTTCTCCCATCTGCACCATCACATTGTCTTCAAGCAGCGACAGAATAGAACAGAATAGAACAGATTCGTGCATGCGATTAGCTGAGAAGGCTAATCGCCACACAAGTGTCATCGTACCCACAAATGGTTGTAAGTCCCTCGGATAACGAGCTTGCAATTTGTTCAGCATGTTGTTAGTTTGTATGAGCAGATGTCGAAGTGCGTCGTGGTCAATCAGGACGAGGAACTTAGAGTAACCTTCAAGGTAACACCTCATGTGATTTACCACTTCGCATACGGCCAAAGCATCCAAATCGTACGCACAGTAGATGTTGCCACGCTCATATGGATTCAACTTACGCGCCGAGTAAGAGATTGGTTGAAGTCCTCCTCCTTTGTCTTGCAACATGCTTGTTGCAATCCTCATTGTTGAAGCATTTATAGCTCCGGTGAGCGTCGCGTCCGAGCTGACCTCCGGAAGGATCACACATGGCGCGGAAATGAGCCGTAGCTTGAGAGTCTCGAAGGCTTCCGAACATGCAACCGTCAGCGTAACCTTGGTATCTTCCGCAGTAAGTCCATCAATGGTGCCGTATGGTCGTGTTAAAGTTGAGGGAGCAATAAGGATTGTTTATACCCACTTAGTGTCACTGCATGTCATCTCACCCTCAGCAAGTGCCTAGTACTTGCCTATCCTATCACTAGACACGCACTCACCTTGCGGTGAGTACACGCCAACGTATGTTTTGAGCCTTTAGATGATATCTAACGTTCAACAACTTGCCACCATCAGCAGCATAGTCCACTCTATTGCTGATTGGCTTGTCATCTTATAATGCTGAGTCACAGCCGTATTATCACGATGCTACTCGACCAACATTGTTTTGTAGCAACTTGATTACCACACAAAGCAATGTCTCTCAACACTCCCCTTGCTACGCAGGCAAACCCATGATGAAATTGCACAACTTGCTGTGTCTTGCACTCACTAATGGCTTGGATAGCACATCATCGAGCATGTTCTCCGCCGCACAGTATTGCACCCCTGTGTCTCCGCTCTCCACCTTCTCTCCACAGTAGTGGTACCACATGTCCATGTGCTTGCTGCGTCCGGTCATCATGTTGTTCTTGCTGAGTGCGATACAACTCTGATTGTCCGCGTGAATGGTGATGGCAGACCCGGAGTCTTTGTGAAACTCGTGGAGTAGTTGCTTTAAAAAATCGCCTCCTGAATGGCCACAATCAGCGCCATATACTCGGAGTACTACTATGCAGCAGATGCCACCAAGGAGGAACTACACCTCCGCCAACTCATAGGGGAGATCTTCACCGCCCCCATCACCGGAACCACCACCATATGACAGGACAGCCAAAGCGCTAGCGCTTACTCCTAGAACACATTTGTCAGCGAGAAGACCAAACACATCGGCATGAACTGGCACTTCTTGAAAGCCCACGTGGAACATGGAATAATCAGGCTACGGTAACTACCCATTGACCAAACGGTGGGAGACACGTTTACCAAGCCACTACTAGGTACGGCACTCACAAGACGTCGAAGTGCGATCATGGAAGACGCAGAGCCTATGCAACGCTTTACCCCATAGCTGTCCGTATGCCATAGCTGTCCGAATGGAGAGTGTTGTAAATAATGTTCACTAGCTTTTAGTTACAAATAGCTAATGTAAGCTATTGTAGATATGTGTAGTACATGTCTAGATCGGACAATCCGATACACTATTTTATTTTGGATACATAGCTGTCGTTAGGCTACAACTCTCCACTTCCTTTGTCCCGACACCACGCCTTGGGCTAGTTGTCCTTGTGATTGTCCTTCTGTGTGATTGTGACTGTAATTGAGCGCACGTTAGTTGCCTTCCACTATGACCGTGTATGCATGGTTCAACATGTCCAACATGATTGCATGGTGCACTGCGTAGAAAACCTCTATAATGTCAAACTACCTATATAGTCAACGGGGGGGGGGGGGGGGGGGGGGGGGGGTGTTCTCATTGATGCAGTTTGTACAAAGCTGTTGGAGGCTTTCTTTGCCAAAAGCATATATCTCTTACAAGAACTGGCTGCAAGGGCCAAACGGGCATGAACAACGCATGACCGGAGGAATCATGGAGGGCGAGTTTGTGTGACCTTTCCTCGCGCAAAAGGCACATGGGGGTTAGATTTAGTAAGACAACGCTCGTAAAATTTTTATAGACGGTTGGACTTGCGAAGTGTCATGCCGTCATGGCAACATGTGTTACTTTAACCCCCGTGTAATCTAAACATCGGTAATTTAGCAGTATGCCCGTTCATAAAGCAATGGGGGGCTCCACTCGCCATTTGGCATGTATCTCTCGGGTGTTGCCCCCCAGCCCCCCACACCCCCCCCCCCAAGGCGAAAGCTTGCCCTAGAAGGACCTATCCGTTGCCAATGTAGTCTAGGAGTACGCTGGGATTGAGGAAATAGTGTTACAATGTGAAATATCCTGTCACCGCCCTCCATTGTTCTAGACTTAAATAGCCTAGCGGAGCTCGCCTTCGGTCTCGTCGCGCGTCACGCTTCTGCGGGCAAGTGTCGACGTCCGTAGTCTTTCGTAGGCCGGGCTGCGTAACTAATTGGCCTCGTGCTTATTGTCTCGACGCATGGGAGAACTCAGCGTGCGTAATGTGCGCACCGGGATGTACATATTCGTACAATACTGCGAATAGTGTCCTCGAGCTTAACAATGGCAAGTGCAACTCCAAGTACACTTCATCCGTGGGAAGTACGGTACAAATATCGCAGCGAGTACTTGTACTAGTCATGTAACGTATTGTCACGGGACAGCACTCGCCACATAGTGGTGCGAGCTCGAGGTAGTACGAACGTGGGTCGGGGTACGCTCGGAGTACCGACGACATGTAATAGTTATATGCGCCATTCTTGCGCGCGTCCCATAGCTTGTTGCATCACCCGCGCTTGAAATGGCACCCGGATGAGAGTTGGGGCGAGGGAAACATGTGCCGCGGCTAAGAATCCCATTCGAACCCAAGCGCCGACGTCTATAAGGGCGAATGGTTCGCGGCCGTGAGCTTTGTAGACGAATTTGTTCACGGCTGAGAGGTAGGGTTGAAGGCCATTGGCATTGGTGGTGCCCAACTTTCCGCAACGGTAGTTTGATTTCTATCCAAGGGCGCGAGGTCTCGGTCTTCGTAAACTCGAAGTACAAATGAATCGTATGCTGGGTGCCCACGCAGTTCTACAGAGCTTGAGTGTGTGGGCGCCCACTACGTCTATGCCTAGATAGAGTACGGGACGTGCAAGGACACAAGGGTTTGGTACACTAGGAAACTTTGACGTTATATTTATGGGATTTGTTGCGCTTGGACGTTATGGATGTGTGTGTAGGAGGTGGACCGAGTCCGCCCGCAAACGTTGTAAGTGTCGCACTGATTGCGCCTCGCCGGAGGTAAATCCAACCCGACATGGAACTCAGAAGATAGTGGCGGGCCACTGATGCTTGCCGAGCGAACCTCGCATTGCCCGCATACGTGCTTGACGGAACAAGTTATCGCGTGGCACTACGACAACTTCCACCTCCACTATCGCGGTAAGGGGTTGGTGCTATGCTTTTCATATCCATCTGGGTGTGATGATCGTAGCGGCTGTTCCACTCCGTCGCAGCTTATGCACGAGGTTGGATAATAGTGGTCATGGCGCACGGTTGCACCGATTGTTCTCACGCGCCCATCTATGCCCAATCCGGTAGGTGAAGCTAGGGCGTCCACATCTTCGCACGTTGGATCGATAGCGAGCCAGTCCGCAAGCGAGAGAGCCATCGAGCAAGTCCGCGTTGTAGTGAGGTAGGAGTTTGTCGAGCGATGAGATAAAGCGGTCGATATTATTGAGGGGGCCAAGCGTGGATAGAGTTCCACGAATATCACTGTCACGGGGATGGTCGAGTTACCAATCGTCTTTGCCAAGATGCTTGCTCAAGCGGTATGCCCGGACCACACAGCTTAAGAATTGGCTACACAATATTCGGGTGGCCAACCCCCCCCCCCCCCCCCCCCCCCCCCCCCCGGGATTTCGGCGATATGGGACCCCTAAACCAGACAATTCAATCTCTCTCGCCGAAATTAGGGAGCGTTGTTTTTGTCATTTTGGAAAATTTGCTATATCTACGGGTTACGATCTGCGGATGGATTCACCCGAGGGCTATTGTCCACGTCTGCTCATCTAATAAAGGACACCTGCGGAGGCGCATTCATGATGGATTCCACGATAAGAAGAATAAGAAACAACAGTGCGACGCGTCCATAATCATACTACATTAATTTGCTAAAATGTGTGTGGGTGTGTGTGTGTGTGTGTGTGCGTGTGTGTGTGTGTGTGTGTGTGTGTGTGTGTGTGTGTGTGTGTGTGTGAGTGTGTGTGTGTGTGTGTGTGAGTGTGTGTGTGTATGTGTGTGTGTGTGTGTGTGTGTGTGTCTGTGTGTGTGTGTGTGTGTGTGTGTGTGTCTGTGTGTCTGTCTGTCGGTGTGTCCACTTATCCTTACCTCTATTGGGTTTTGGTACTACAAATTTGATATTTTTTGTTTGGAAAAAAGGTGAAGTCGACTTGGTGTACAGGCACTTATTGGGATTGGGATTATGATGCGTCTTTAACTACTGCGCATCGCTACGTACAGGAAAATTATTTCTGTAGTGTTTATAAAAATACGGAGTGAGACACACAGGGTGTGTGTGCATAATTACAATAAAAAATAGGTAATGAGAGAGAAGAAAGTGAGTGTTTTCGTGTGTGATGTGTGTGTGTGTGTGTGTGTGTGTGATGTGTGTGTGTGTGTGTGTGTGTGTGTGTGTGTGTGTGTGTGTGTGTGTGTGTGTGTTTGTTTGTGTGTGTGTCTGTGTGTGTGCGTTTGTGTGTGTCTGTGTCTGAGTGTGAAAAATCAGTATCAGCACGACCATGTGATGGGCCTGCATGGAATAGTGAGAGACATAAGGTTTGTGAATATAAAATACAAAGAAAAATGATTACAAAAATACAAGAACGACAGGCAAAAAGAACCACGGGCCAGTCGTATCATATATGAATTTACCCTAGGGCACGTTTTGCCAAAGATGTCAGCTTGCTTACAATTTGGCCAAAAGACACCCACAGGCGGGGTCTGGGGGGTCAATTAGCGCAGGATTATAGGGATGGGTGGGTGGGTTCGCGCGAAGCCTAGATTGGCTGAGCGCGAAAGCAGAGAGTGCCTAGGCTCGTGGCTAGCTACGGCTTATAAGGCACGGGCTAGCTAGAGCTGACCGTTGGGGAAGTCGTTGGTCGTTGGCTGCGTCTAACTGCTCGGGCAAGGTGGTTGCCCTGCAGGCGAGACGCGCCGATATTAACGGTAACAATAACCGCTAGAGTTACTGTCCCGTACACATGATATTGGATATGCAAACCTCTAGATTCAAATCAATCTGACCATTTACCCTAGGGCACGTTTTGCCAGTAACCTAAAGCCAAAGGCTTGCACAGCCAGAATTAGTGTTGCGGGGGGGACGGAGTGAGCCAGCCGAAGAACCGCCAAGCAACAGGGGTTGGGGTCATGGTTGGGTCAATATATTTTCCTTCGGTCACCGAGCTGTTTTTGGCCCATCCACCCATAAATTTGATTACGGGGAGGGGGGCGCCGATGCAGCTGGCAGCGGACGCTGCGCCTTTCCGTAGGCTGTGCGATGTCCACTTGAAACCGGCGGGGGCGGCGGAGTTGACGGTACGGAGGGCGAGGGTGAGCCAGGCGGAGATGGTGGCCGCGGCGCCCCACTCGGCGGAAGGTTCAGCAGGGGAGCAGCTCCAAAAGGCGAGTGGGGGTGGCGTGTTGTAAAATTTTTTGCAGAAAGTCGCGCGCTGTTCCGTGTAGTAGATGAGCAGGTCTGCCAGGACGGGGTTAGCTGCGACCGGGATAGCGATGACCGGTTTATCTGCCGCGTCGCGGCGCTGGTCTCCTTTAGATTTACGTACGAAGAGGCAGATTTGTTGAGAGGGCCTGTCGACCACTAGGTCGCCGGTCTGGCAGCGGGCGCCAGTTTCGGCGCGGCAGAAAAACGTGTAATTGACACACACCGCTAAACAGGCTCTGAAGCGCTGCATGTGAGGGAGGGCAGCAGGGGTCCACGCGAACGTGCCGCGTAGGGTGTTGGCGGCGTGTAGAATGTTCAGCGCGACTTGTGCGGGTAGCGGGAGGCGAGCGGCGGTGGGCAGCAGGCGGCGCTGTAGCATGTCGAGTCCACGGCGGGCGTCCGCCAGGAGTTCGCCCACGGCGATAGGTTGGCGCCGGTGGTCGCGGAAGTACTTGTTAATTGCGCTGAAGTAAGGCTGCAGCGAGCTGGCAGCGACTGTTCCCAAGAGGGCTAGCCAGGCCGTGTAGCGGACCATCGTGGCCGGCGTGGCCTGTAGCGGGGCGATATTTTCTTCTGCACAAAAAATAAAAAACTGTCGAATTGCGCTCTGGTAGCTCAGGTACGTCGAGGGCGCTAGCGAGTTGCTGAGTAGGGCAACCGCTGTAACCCCGAGCTTATCTGATCCTAGGAGGTCTTGAAAAGTTTCAGCCAATTCGGAGGTCCAGGGCGACTGTGCTGCTTCGAGGCGTAATTCGTAGCGCGGGGGTCCTGTACGCAGAGGGCGGACGTCCTGTACAGGCGCATTTAATCGGTCCGGGCGTATCGCTCGGCCAATCGCACCGCATCGGGTGTAGAGCCAAGCGGGGGTGCAAGCCGAAAGGCCACGATGCTCCAAGCGGGAGGTCCGACCCCTTCTTGCTTGCCTAGCCTGCCGGGGAAGAACAGGTCGCGTGACGCCGGGAAGTGCACGGTCTCCGTGGCCAAGCGGGCGATGTTTTGTTTCGCCAGTAGGGGGCGATGACTGTTGCCTCGGCTTGAGCTTGTTCGAGTTTCGCGGCGAGTGCGGGTAGGGCCGACCAAGGGGGGTTGCAGTAGTTGTTTTCGCGTCTCCACGCTAAGTCGGGGAGGTGTAGGCAGTCGATGTCCTCGCACAAGGGGTCGCGCCAGCGGGCGTTGAAGCGTGGCAGCTGCGTGTTGAGCATAGACGCGAACCGGTCGATTGTATGCGGGCCCCACCGACGCTGGAGGTGGGTGAAGAGTTGAGGGTTTAGCTGCCAGTCCTCGGAGTCCAGTTCGCGGCTGAGCGTGTCGGCCCAGACGTTGGCGGCCGATCGGATGTAGCGTGGGCGGATGTGGATGTCGTTGGTGTCGAGTAGGAACCACAAACGCCGTAGCTCGGTCATCATGGCGGGCGACCGGGAAGTTAGCTTGGTTAGGACGGCGACCACGGCAGTGTTGTCCTCGTGGAGGAGGACTTGTCGTCCGCGGAGTTGCGGGAGAAAGGTTTCGACCGCGTGCCGGACTGCCCGAAGCTCTTTCCACGTAATGTGTTGGAGGCGGTCGGTGGCGCTCCAAAACCCGCGGGCTTGGTAATTGGCGTCCTCGTTGAGGACGGCCCCCCATTCGTAGTCGCTCGAGTCGGCGTGCAAATAGGCGGTCTCGATGGGTTTGTAGATCGACCGGCCGTTGTGTTGGGAGGGTACCGTGCGCCACCACTCGAGGTCGCGCCGGAGTTGGTGGGTGAGGCGCACGCGTCCCCCCCAACCGGTACGGGTAGCCAAAACGTTGTGGAGCTCGCGCAAAAAGAATCGGGCGGGCGCGATGGCGAGGTAGAGAAATTGCGCTTTTCCCGCGAAGGCTGCGAGTTGGCGTGTGGGTAGACTCGCCGCGGTGTAAATCCACCGTGAGGCCCAAGTGGTCGCCGACTTGCGTTGGCGTCCACACACCTTTCTTGGGGTTGCGCTGCAGGCCGAGGCTGTCGAGCAGGGCTTGGACGCGCTGCCGAAGTAAGAGTGCCTCGTCGTAGGAGTCCGCCAAGAAGAGGAAGTCGTCCATGTAGGGGAGTAGTCGGGTTCCTCGCCATCGCGCGTTTCGGAGGAAGCGCTTGGACGGGCGGTGTGGGCCGGCCGGTGTAGCTGCGGGCGTGGGAGGTGGTGGGCGGCGTAGGTGGTTCGTAAACACTTGCGTGAGTTTGCAAAAGTAGTAGGCGGAGCCCGACCACCCCATGGGGAGGCACGCGAGGCGCCATAAGGTGCCGCGGTAGTTGACCGTGAAGTAATCCCGGTCTTCCTCCCGGATGCCAAGGGTGTAGTACCCATCGGCGAGGTCGAGTGAGACGAAGTAGTCCCCCGGTCGAGATAGATGGCGGAGGTGCTTGAGGGTCTCGCAAGTCATGTTGAACGTCGAGCAGTAGCGGTTGAGTTCGCGAAGGTCGATAATCAAGCGCCATTGATTGCATCCGGGTTTTGGAACCAAGAACATCCGGGAGACGTAGCGTGGGTTCGTAGAGCGCTCCCACGCGCCGCAAGCTTCGAAGCGTGGTAGTTCCGAGTTGAGAAACTCGAGTTGGTCGGGTGTGGCGTCTAGCATGGAGATGCCATGGTTGAACGGCTTGGGACGTAGGCCGTGCTTGAACTTCACACGTACGCCGTGGCGGATCCAACTTAGGACTTGGCCGCTCGCGCCGATGCGCTCCCACTCCCGCCATTTTCGACGTACGCGGTGGCGCATGAAGGAAGATGTCGGGGAGCAGGAATCGGCGCGGCGGGCTACACCATCATTTCTTGCTTGGGGTTTTAGCCGAGTCGGTCGGCTTGGGTGGGAGGGTTGCTCGTGCCGCGGCTGCTGCTGCTGCGGCGGCCTTGCGTTTGTCGGCGGCGGCTTTGCGGCTCCGAGCGTCGGGGCCGTTGGGCTTGTCCGGTGTGACCTTCGCGAAAGCGGCGCCGGCGGCGGCCTTGCTGGCAGCGTGTAAGCTGACTTCAAGCGTGCGGTCGACGAAAGCTTGGCGTAGCGCGTCCAATGTGCCGGAGACCGCGGTAGGACGCGGTCGGCAAAAGCGCTCGTGTGCCAATTCGGCGAACACGCGGTCCGCATCCGTGCTCGTTTGTCCGCCCTTGGTGAGGCGGAGGAAGCCCAATCGAGTACGGGCGGCCTCCTCCGTCGCTGTGTGGGTGCGATGGCCCGCTCGGATGAGGGCAATCGCTGCCGCCTGCTCTGTAGGTAGAGGTGGGCCGTGCGACAACGTGTCCAAAGCCTCGCCAATTGCCGCGTTGGCGCAACTGTCGAAGAAGGCATAGCACCCGATGTGTAGGTACTCGTCGTATGCCGCTTGGGTGCGTTTGTCGCTTAGGGCACGGGCGGTGTCGTCCGTGAGAGTCCACAGACGTGGCTCCTCGACGTCTCGGGGGGGACGTTCGAGGCCGGCCGGGATGACTTCGCCGTAGTAGGTGAAGTCGACAAACTCGGCCGCGGAGGGGTCGGGTTCGTCGTCGAGCAGGTCGATAGGTGGCTCGGGGGCCTCCTTACCACCCTCCGTCGCTGTGGTCGCGTCGGTGGGAATGGACTGCTGTTGATAAGTAGTAGCAGGTGTGGCTGTCGTCGGCCGGAGCTGAGCGAGTAAGGCAGCGTTAGCCGCCAAAAACTGCTCAGTAATCCGTTGCTCCGATGCCAAAACTGCCGTACGAATCTGCTCGGCTGTGCGTTGTTCGAGTGTAGTAGCGTGAGGGTCGGCCGCTGCGGCGGACGTAGACTGCTCAGGCTGCATATTGGGGAACTGCGTAGCTGAACGAGGGGAAGTGTCGCGTGACGCTCGAGTGCGCATGGGACGAAAGTAAGATTGACACCCTACTCGACTACGAGAGTCGAGACTGCATTCGCGCGAAGCCTAGATTGGCTGAGCGCGAAAGCAGAGAGTGCCTAGGCTCGTGGCTAGCTACGGCTTATAAGGCACGGGCTAGCTAGAGCTGACCGTTGGGGAAGTCGTTGGTCGTTGGCTGCGTCTAACTGCTCGGGCAAGGTGGTTGCCCTGCAGGCGAGACGCGCCGATATTAACGGTAACAGTAACCGCTAGAGTTACTGTCCCGTACACATGATATTGGATATGCAAACCTCTAGATTCAAATCAATCTGACCATAAAATCGCGCGGAGGCGGAGAAACCGCCGCTCGTCCCATTTCCCAGGGACGCCGAAAAAGAGGGGGATTTTGGAGAAACCGCCCACTTGCTCCCATCTGTGGTCGCACCACTCAGGACACTGCCCTTTCGACCCTGCAGGCTTTAGGACAGCGCGCTCTCACTCGGGTTCCAAGCTGATAAGTCATCGTGTTGTTCTTCCAAAACAAGTTGTGTGCGCATTAGCGTCGAGGGTCTCACAGTTTCACGCTCGGCTACGCGACAATGGCGGCGGCGGTGGGAGTGGTGTATGTACCAGCAGCCTCCGTGCGACTAGTGTCGTCCGACAATAAGGGGCGCTCGCTGGGAAGCACCTATACGAAAGGACTGGCGTATAGGAATAAGTTTACGCTGAGGCAGCTCCCCCGACAGGTTCGCCCAGTCTCTATATGTTCAAGGAAAACAGCGAATTTCATCACTGTGTCGGGAAAGAGGACTATTTGTCCGCCGGACGTCCGGTCGAGTGCTAACACCACTGTCCGATGCTGCGCTTACTATGGTGCTCGACATGAAGTCGGTCAGAAGCATCGCTCGGGGTGCTTGTTTTGTTCGAGCGGCGGCAGCTGAGAGCATCAAGGCGGAGGGGGAGGTGGAGGGGATGACTTCGTTTCTGGACAGCTTGAAGTACAGCGACGTGGGGCTCGTCACGGTGATGGCTCAGGACGTCGACAGCGGGGCGGTGCTGATGCAGGCCTTCGCGGACAGGGCCGCGGTCTGCGAGACGATGCAGACGGGGCTCGCCACCTTTTACAGCCGCAGCCGCAAGGCAAGTGGCAATCCCTGCCTTCTCACCGGCGTACAGTCCGGGTTGACTACAAATACGACGGAGCGCTGTCTGACAGCGTCGAGTGCGCCTTTTTACTTCGCAGGAGAGGTGGTGCAAGGGTGAGACCTCAGGTAACTTTATCAAGGTGCAAAACATCTACGTGGACTGCGACCGTGACTCCATAATCTACCTCTCCGTCCCCATCGGACCCTCCTGCCACACGGTTCGCCCGCATGATTCCTCATCACCTTTAGTTAATGTTGGCTGCCACGCACGTGTCTGCGCAGCGCAGTGACGCAGGGTTGTTGTTGATGCTGCCAGGGCTCGCATACATGCTGGTTCACTGAGGCTGGCATCGCGGGGGAGGACTCAGTGACCTGCCTTGGGGAGCACACCTCGGAGGCCTGGGCCCCTAAGACCACTCTGTTTCAGCTGGAGGTGCGCCACTCATGGCCCTCATCATTTCCAATGTGTTGAAGATGAAACTTGCGGTGATGGATGAGGCGATGAAGGGAAGCTAAGAGCCTAACATATGAACGCTACTGTTGGGATGGGGGTCATCCTTTTCAGGCCACCATCCAGCAGCGGAAAGAGGACCTAGATGTGGAGGGGTTGAAACCGTCATGGACAGGGAAGCTACTGAGTAAACCTGAGCTTCTCTGCAGCAAGGCACGGCCCCTTAACTAGCACGTAGCATGTTCCTGAAGTGCGGAAGCAGAGGCAGTTTGTTTGTGTGTGTGTGTGTGTGTGTGTGTGTGTGTGTGTGTGTTTGTGTGTGTGCGTGCGTGTGTGTGTGTGTAAGTGTGTGTGTGCACGCGAGCGCTGAGCGGTGGGGATGGGACTTTATGGTGGTAGATCCGGGAGGAGGCGGGTGAGCTGTGTGAGACACTGGAAAAGGATGAGGGGAAGGAGCGAGCGGCCAGTGAGATGGCGGACCTGCTGTACCACTCCATGGTGCTGCTTAACTTGCAGGGCGTCTCCATGCAGGATGTAATGGAGGTGCGTGCTTGGTTTTGGGGGGACGCGAGCTCTAACTAGGCACGTTCGCTGGCCGTGGGTCGTGCCTTACTGCCTTGTGATGCCTGTCTGTCAGGAGCTGCGTGGGCGTTTCGGGACTTCGGGCATTGATGAGAAGGCGGCTCGGAAAGCGAAGTAGACAGCTCCCCCTCCTCCTTCCAGCAGCAGTGCTTCAATTACTTTGGTGATTTAATGCCGAAATTGGGACGGTTCGTTTGGCGTTGAAATGGCAATGTGAATTAGTGTGCGTTGTTTTGCATTGTTCAATTGTGTGACATCGTTTGACATGAACGAATTGCGGATGGATTGATGAGGCTTGACTCGCTGCAGGTTGCAGTTGACTGAGTATCAATGCAGAATAAAGTGTCTGTAACAGTCCAAGGCAGTTGGCTATGAATTGGTACAGGTTAAGGTAGGAGTATGGTTGTGGCCGTGATGTGGACCAGTACTCATCAGCGAGGGCACTAGACAAGTGAATTAGTCATTATATGGCACAGGCAAAGTAGGGGGAGGCAGAAGTCTTATACCTGACAGAGGGACGGACAGGACTATGTGGGACGGGCATTGGAGGCTGTTCGTCGACCTGTGAGTCGCGTCGGATTTTGGGAACCATGTGTGGATCCACCTGCCAGGCAGGAGAAGGGAAAGCATGCTGGACCGATGTCGTTCTGGACGTGATATAGTGGGCTGTGTGTGTGTGTGTGTGTGTGTGTGTGTGTGTGTGTTTTGAGGTGTATACGTGCGTGCGGGTGTATATTTGCATGTGTGTGTGCGTGAGGTGTGTGTGTGTGTGTGTGTGTGTGTGTGTGTGTGTGTGTGTAAGGTTTCTATGCGCGTGTGTGTTCGTGCGTGTGAGGTGCATATGTGTGTGTATGTATGTGTGACTGTTGTATGTGTGTAAGTGTGTGGTTTATATTTTCATGTGTGTGTGCGTGAGATGTGTGTGTGGGGTTTATAAGTGCGTGTTTGTTTTCGTATGTGTGTGTGTCCTACTCTTCCACTGTTCCACTCTTTGCTGAAAGGACCTGCGCCAGCACGAAAATATTACTTCGTCATGCGCCTATACAGGGGGGACGGTATGTCTTTACATTTTATCGTTGACCCGCGACGAGATCAAATCAGTCCACACAATCGACTCAGGCACAGTCTAAGCTGGGCTGGACGATTTTGAGCATTGCCCCATCCTCCCGCACGACAACCCTACACACGAGACGGGGGCCATTTACGGGATATGTTTTGGGGTCGGGCACCGATATAGTCAAAACTGGAAAATAGAGCACTCAGGCGTTGCGGTGGGGTGGCCAGGTGGGATGGAGGTACTGACTTGGATCGTCACGCGCGAATCGTCCAACAGCGGATGACAGACACTTTTCGTGGAGGAACATAGGCTGGAGCAGGAAAGGAGTTTCAAGCTCCCCTACCTGATCGTGTGGGTGGGTACCTAGGTGGGCTGTTGCTCGACAGGGAATATTATTTGCGCTTCTATCAGTTGATGTTCTGGGTTGTGAATTGATTGTGCGGGCAATGTCGCGACCACGTGACGGGCAAAGGTGGTGTGTGTATGTGAATGTTGTAGTTTGTGTTTGCGGATTGCAGTCCCGAATGCCCGGAAGAAAAAGGAAGCTTAGATTCTGATTTGTATTGTTCGAAGTTTACATAATCTATCGGGGTGAATACATTATCTTGTGTGCACTTCAGTTGTAGTAAATTGGGTTTAGGGTATAGCCAATCGAGGTTTTTGTAAAGCATAGTAACATATCGAGCGGCGGAACGAAATAAGTCATAGCAATGCACATTGAGTAGTAGCAAACGCAGCTCATTGATCTTGTTTACATAGACCTGCATGGCGTATGCACGAGGGCGCTGAGGCAGTAGCAGATCCATAGCTAGTTAGCTGGTACATACTGTTGCAAATCATTCGACTTTTTTCTTTCTTTCTTCTGTTCATGTGAACATTCCATCTAATAAAATACAAAGCAGCTATACACTCCTCCACAAAAGTCCGGACAATATTTCCCACCTTTGCAAGTAAAAAGTGTAAACACGCGTCGATTTTATTGACAAATCTCCTGAAATCCTAGGCAATGCCTTGGCGCCCAAGATGAAATGCACCGACAACTACGGGGGGCGAATTCGAGCACTTCCGGGCTTGTGTATTGAAAGTGAAATTATTTACAACATGTAGCGAGTGAAACCGCCTGCTGTTTGTGGGCCCTCCCAACTATGCCATGCAGGAAACTTACAAGTCAGAGTTGGACCGTGAACCGCCTAAATCCAACTTCTCCAAAGGTTGTTGGGGGCTGTTACTCCCCCCCCCCCCCCCCCCCCCCGGGGAGTGTGACATGCGTGAGGGCGGTAGGTATTAGTCAGGGGCGTGTGTGGAAGCGGTTAGTGGAGGTGCGGCGTGTGGTCGTGCGAAATTTGATGCGGTAGATGAGACGAAGATGGTGCAGCCATTGGATAGTGTGCAAGTGGAGTTGTGATAGGATGCGTGTGATGTTAAGGGCTTGTGCACGAAGAGTTATCGCGCCCGCACCCGTGCGGTACGCTCTTAAAAATAGTCGCCGTCCTAGTTAGACGAAAAGAGTAACGGGCGCACGACGCCGCAACATGAGTGCTTATGCGATGGTCTCGCAAACATAATGCATAGGCGACGGAGGGAGGAGGTGTTGGACATGTTGCTGTGGGGGAAACGCACGAAATCGCGTACGTTGACTTAGCACCGATGTGCGCACAATCCAAGGGCAAGCTTCTTTCGGCCATAATGTTCAAGTGATCATGACTTACTCAAATATTGTTAAGACTTTTTCAAAAAGGTACCGTTGGACACGTCTTTTCAATACGCGTCGAACGCACTTACTCTAAAGTTCGAACACTCAAAAGTTTCTGTGAATTATTTTAATTCCCGCATTATTCCGGCAAAGCTGAGCCGCAGTGCCAAGCAACACTCGTCGAATTCGGCTTACCTCACCAAGCGATTTGTGCGGGGTTTGTCTTCATTTCTATTGATTTCCGAGCCTAATTCCCGACGTGTGCCACGCGTGGGGCGGGTGTGGTTGACACAAGCACACACCCAAGCATTCCAAACACCACAGTCAACGTGATGCGTCTCTAACGGCCAAGTTGGACCTCGCCCCTCACCAATGCCAATCGCCCTCGCATGTTTACAGCGTGGATGTTTTATCCAACACTTCGCCATGTGCGTTTTTACTCGCTTTCCAAAAATATCACCCGTGCTTGCGGCGTGAATTTCCGTGCTCTATTCACACACCCGCAAACCAAACCTCACGCATTGAACACGGCACCCACACCTCCAAACCCCCTCCGAAAAATCCCCCAAAACTGGTTTACGTGGAACACGGAGTAATATGCTTATCGGTATGAGCGCTTGAGCAATGCCCAAGCGTGGCGATGAGAACGACGTGTGTAGTTCAACCAATTTCATGGGAATTTATGGGCTTAACTCGAAAAATTCCACCGACAACTCTCGCTTTAAGCTGAGGTCTAGTCATACCGGAGGACGGCTCACTGCTTGCTTCCCGGCTCTCCTACAATTGGGCGGTACTTGGGTGTCGTCGTGCTTGTCGTGGTGAGAGGGGAGCTTGTTCTTGACTATAGCTTATGTTAAACATAATGCATGTCCGGACTTTTGTAGAGAAGTGTACCTGCGACAAAATTCACGTCGTCGTCTGCCCAGTAGTGCCCGCAGTGTTCAATTGTACGGGTTATACCAATTCAGGTTCAAGTACCTTGCCTTACTTACAGTAGCAAATACACTTCCCCCTTGTCCTTGCTGTGTAGGGTACAGGTACCGTACAGGGTAGCAGAAGTCCTGCGAAGTGCCCGAACACCAGTCGAGAAGGAGTCCTCAACCAATTTCCCATCCTGTTCCACTGACGAGTTTACCCTATTTGGTTAGTCAGCCTCTTTAGAAATATGACGACACAGGTGCTTTTCGCCGCAGCAGCGTTCTGCGCGACGATCGCGGGACATGTCGCGGCTCTGCCTCTCTCGGCTCAAATGATGAAGACGACAACCGGCGGAGGGGGCGCTATTTTGAAGCCTACGTATCGAGAAGGTGGGAGCGCTGCAAAGGTCCGAATCGCCTTCTACACCGAGTCGCTGTGTCCCGACTGCCGGAATTTTACGCTTGGTGCCCTGGCAACTGCTTTCCAAAACGGTATTTCAGAAGTGATGGAGATCGACCTTGTTCCTTATGGGAACGCGCGGCGCGACAAGGTACGATCTTCCGATGATGACGGCGAAGTAAACCCGCAACTCATACCTATTCAGAAAAGCGCCCTTGAACAGCAAAAACAGCACCCACGAATGAACCCATTTACAGAGTATGGGTCGTCTCATCGGCTGACACGCAGCGTCTGCGGCTCATGCTTTGTCCTTTGTGCATCAGGTCACCGGAGAGCTCACTTGCCAGCACGGGCCGCTGGAGTGCACTTTCAACAAGGTTAATATTATTTCTCGCAAGCCGACAGTGACAATAACCGCGCATTACATAGGAAGATTTATATTAGCTTCGGATTATACCCTTAATCGCAGGCATTAATATGATACATGTTTAAAAATGCCACGTTAAATTATAGATTAAACGACATCCTTCAGACAAGAACAATCGCAAATCAAAGTAATGTAGATATGACTGGATGATTTGAATTATATTTCAAATTAAGTGAATATAAACGGTGGGTTTAACATATTTCACGGATGGACGACAGTCTTAATGAATGCATTTATCAGATATTACACAGGGGTCTGATGTTTTGCTGCCCACCCACCTCTCAGGTCTTTGGGTGTGCGTCTCACCTGTACCCGGAGCAGCAGCAGTGGTTCCGCTTCCTGCATTGCATGGAGGAGCAGAAGCCGCTGATGATGCAGTCGGCGCTGGAGGGGTGCGCCGGGGGAGCGGGGATGGAGGCAGAGAGGGTAGAGGGGTGCGCCAACGGGGCGTTAGGGGCGCGACTAGAGGCGGAGTATGAGCAACGGACGGGCGCACTCGTTCCTGCGCACACCTTTGTGCCGTGGGTGACGGTTAACGATGTGCCGCTATGGATGGACGTAGACGATCTGGAGCAATATGTGTGCGCGGCTTATGGGGGGGAACGCCCAGCGGCATGCTTTCGGTCCAAGGAATAAGTGAAATGTTGTCTAGCTCTTGGAAATCATAAGTTAGGCGAAGGTAGCATATTGCGGGAAGCAAGGAGCCGCGATTGTTGTTGTTGCTCGTCAGCGAGCAGTTTCGCAATGAAAATGAAAATGATTTACAACATGCACCGTCCACTCTGTACGCCTGTTGTTTGAAGGCGTTCAGGCACGTGCCATCGTGGACTCGGTACTTTCAGCTTCGCAAAGGCTTTGCTTATTGCTCGCTGTTGGAGTGCAAAAAGGTAATTAAATTGGGAATTATCGTACGCTTTCAGGATAAACCCATTTTTTGCGATCGCGAATGCGAAGTTGAGTGTGTGGCTGCGTAGGTTCAGTTGTGGCTGTTCGCCTCTTCGCAAACTTGCGTTGTTCCGTTGCGGGAGATTGCGGGAGATTGACTGTCTCCTCCGCTTGCTTGGCCTTTGGGAATTTTAGATTTAGAATATGTTTGGGACGAGCCCATTTTGTTTCTCACAAAGCATCACCAGCCCAATTGTTTACTAGCCACCGGCTGCTTCTCCATGAAATAAGATAAGAACATGCGACGGGCTCCATATCCCTTGAAATTGGTGGATAATGACAGGTATATGTGGCATACTTATTAGTTTAACTACGTTGCTTTGCTTTGGTTGTACGCCAGAGCAGGGAATGAAAGGAGGGTAGACAAAGAAGTCGTGATTGTAATTTTAAAGATTGTTGTTGTTTATTTTGTATAAAGTTGCTATGCTTTTGATTTTAGCCAGTCAAGACATTTGTTTTTTATAATTTTCGTATTACTTTGCTTTCTATGCCTTCTTTGTGTTTCTTCTTATTGTTGCGCTTAGTAGTAGGATAGTGAAACTTAGCTCCGTGATATGTTTGGCTGGGATTGGCTTGGATTAGCTGGTTTGGATTGGTTTAGTTTGGATTGGATTGGATTGGTTTGGTTTGGTTTGGTTTGGTTTGGTTTGGTTTGGTTTGGTTTGGTTTGGTTTGGTTTGGTTTGGTTTGGTTTGGTTTGGTTTGGCTTAGTTTGGCTTGGTTTGGCTTGGATTGGATTGGTTTGGTTGGTTTGGTTTGGTTTGGCTTGGTTTGGTTTGGTTTGGTTTGGTTTGGTTTGGTTTGGTTTGGTTTGGTTTGGTTTGGTTTGGTTTGGTTTGGTTTGGTTTAGTTTGGTTTGGCTTGGTTTGATTTGGTTTGGTTTGGTTTGGTTTGGTTTGGTTTGGTTTGGTTTGGTTTGGCTTAGTTTGGTTTGGCTTGGATTGGTTTGGTTTGGTTTGGTTTGGTTTGGTTTGGTTTGGTTTGGTTTGGTTTGGTTTGGTTTGGTTTGGCTTGGTTTGGTTTGGCTTGGTTTGGTTTGGTTTGGTTTGGTTTGGTTTGGTTTAGTTTGGTTTGGCTTGGTTTGGATTGGATTGGATTGGATTGGATTGGATTGGATTGGATTGGATTGGATTGGTTTGGTTTGGTTTGGTTTGGTTTAGCTTAGTTTGGCTTGGTTTGGATTGGATTGGTTTGGTTTGGTTTGGTTTGGTTTGGTTTGGCTTGGCTTGGCTTGGCTTGGCTTGGCTTGGTTTGGCTTGGATTGGTTTGGTTTGGCTTAGTTTGGCTTGGTTTAGCTTGGTTTGGCTTGATTCGATTTGATTCGATTCGATTCGGTTCGACCATATTTGGCTCGACTTGTTTCTTATCCTTTGCGTGGTGTTCCAATTGAGACTTTTTGTGTTGTGTCTTGCTGTGGTTCTACTTTTCGAAATTGCTTAATGTCGTTGTGCATGACATCAATTATATTACATTAATAAACTTGCATATGTATCTTCCGCGCATGGGATGCCTTCTCTTGCCACGGCGCTCTTCACCCGCGCCATGGGCCGCAAGCGTCCTCGTGCTTCCTCGCGCGGCGCGTGAGGCGCCGCTTGTCGCCTCCACGTGTCGTGTCCTTCACCGTTGCGTGGGAGTCCCTCGTGTTCTCTTACGTTTTACCTCTATGCACATTGTAGTACTTCCCTTTACCGTGCCTTGGATTTACTGACCTTCTTGTGACTCTTGCCCTCTTGGCCCCCACCCCTTTTTCCATGTCCGCGCTTCTTTAGCGCTTCTTGTAATTTCACTTCGTATGTGGCAATATATGGCAGTTTTTTTGTTTTTCCTATGTTATTCGTATGTTCCCTTAATTTTTTGTCCGGTTTAGCTGGCTCGGCTGTTTTTATCCATTGTCTATGGCTGTCGTACCATCCAATCAACACCGGTGGGACGTTATCGGGGACGAACTAACAAGTTTCCGGCGGACCACACGGAATTGACGTCCGTAATAATTGTGAGCGTCAAGACGTAAGCACCGGAAAATGGGAAATGAATGGGCGCGCGTCTCATCAAGCACATGTAGAGTAGCCAATATTTTTGACCGCACTGCTCAACACGCAGCGCGGCTTTCACCCACTGCTGACAATTGCATTCCTATACAAAGTCCTTGTGCACATTGTAGCCCACTGTCACCGTACTACTTAGTGTTGCACTACATGCGGCTCTATGTGTGCCCGCATGTGGCGGCCGACTGGCCCATCCGTTGGCTTTGCCGGCCATCACTCTCCTCCTCTTACTCCCTTTGTCCCCACACATGCCCCCCTTGCGGGGCCGGCACGACTATCATGTGTAACTATCATGCTTTCCTTCTAGAATCATGCACCGTGTTCAACATGCTATGGGCTCCTCTGCCTACATGTAGACAGGTTACCCGTTTTTTTTTAAAGGCGGAGAATAGTCGGTATCTTTCCGGCACACCGGCACCCACTTTCGCCATACACGGCACGCTCGGTTTCTTCTCGGCACACCGACATCCTCTTTCGCCATTCACGGCACGCTCGATGTCTTCTCGGCACACCGGCACCCTCTTTGCCCATACACGGCACGCTCGGTATCTTCTCGGCACACCGGCACCCTCTATCGCCATACATGACACGGCCATACACGGCACAAAACGCCCCACATCATGGTGTTGGCTTCCAAAAACTTTTGCTACCAACACGCTTGCGACCAACTCTCTAGATTTTAACCCATACTTGCCCCATGGGGGCCCACGGCGGTAACCTAGACCGGATCCGGTCACACAACCAACCGACCCGCGGCCTTTTGACCTCTACGATATATAAATTAGTACAGTGTTTCTGGTATTCGCGAGGCGGCAACGCGCACTCCGACCCAACATCACCTACTTGACTTAGCCCACGGCGAAGAGGGGGGGGGGGGGGGGCAACATTGTTGGCGCCCACCTGTATTTCATGTACGCATGTGACTACCGTACCCGCCTCATACTTCTCCCTCGCCGGTCGCAATTGTGATGCGTCGACCATTTTGCCCTTGGGCAACATCTCCCGCGCTAAGGGCAATTACGATACTCAACGCAGTATATCAGACACCGGCCTATCACCGAGAGTAGCCCGTCTGTATGAGAGCATGTCGCAGCACCCACTTGGACTGCGACTGCTCCCAACGCAACACTTATACCACAGTGATGAAATTTTCGTCACATACACGCGATGAGGATATCCGATGACAAGCTCGAGGTTGTACGGCAAAACTTTGGATGCATTGAGGGGGGTTGCTGACGATTGCATTCCTATGCACATTCCTTGTATATATACAATGTAGCCCAAAGTTCCCTTAGTATTTAGTTTTGCGCTACCTGCGGTTCTATGCGTGCCCGCTGTGGCGGCCGACCGGCCCATCCGTTGGCTTTGCTGGCCGCCACTCTCCTCCTCTCGCTCCCTTTGTCCCCACACATGGCCCCCTTGCGGGGCCGGCACGACTATCCCGTGTAACTATCATGCTGACCTTCTCGAACCATGCATTGTGTTCGGCACTCATTGCCTCACACAACAATCTTCGGAAGACTACTTGATTCTATTGTTATGACTGCCCCTTTCTCAAGTCATGATGCCTACTTCTTGATTCTAATGTCCTGATTGCCCTCGTCTCAAGTTATTATGCCCCGCTTTTTTATACGGACGAGTCGACCGCTGTTCGTGTGGTGCATTCACAGCTCATTGTGTAAGTAATCCACCTCATAATAGACGGCCACATCAGCTGGGAACTCGTATATGTACATGTACTGATGCAGTAACCTCGCGCTCCTCCCTCCCTGAAGTCACCCCCCGGATCCGTAATTCTATTTACCCTAGGGCACGTTTTGCCAAAGATGTCAGCTTGCTTACAATTTGGCCAAAAGACACCCACAGACAGGGTCTGGGGGTCGATTAGCGCAGGATTATAGGGATGGGTGGGTGGGTTCGCGCGAAGCCTAGATTGGCTGAGCGCGAAAGCAGAGAGTGCCTAGGCTCGTGGCTAGCTACGGCTTATAAGGCACGGGCTAGCTAGAGCTGACCGTTGGGGAAGTCGTTGGTCGTTGGATGCGTCTAACTGTTTGGGCAAGGTGGTTGCCCTGCAGGTGAGCCGCGCCGATATTAACGGTAACAGTAACCGCTAGAGTTACTGTCCCGTACACATGATATTGGATATGCAAACCTCTAGATTCAAATCAATCTGACCATTTACCCTAGGGCACGTTTTGCCAGTAACCTAAAGCCAAAGGCTTGCACAGCCAGAATTAGTGTTGCGGGGGGGACGGAGTGAGCCAGCCGAAGAACCGCCAAGCAGCAGGTGTTGGGATCATGGTGGGGTCAATATATTTTCCTTCGGTCACGGAGCTGTTCTTGGCCCAGCCACCCATAAATTTGATTACGGGGAGGGGTGCGCCGATGCAGCTGGCAGCGGACGCCGCGCCTTTCCGTAGGCTGTGCGACGTCCATTTAAAGCCGGCGGGCGCGGCCGAGGTGACTGAGAGAAGGGCGAGGGAGAGCCAGGTGGAGATGGTGGACGCGGCACCCCAATCGGCGGAGGGCTCTGAAGGTGAGAAACTCCAGAAGGCGAGCGGGGGTGGCTGGTTGTAGAACTTAGTGCAAAAAATAGCGCGTTGTTCCGTGTAGTAGTCTATCAGGTTCGCCAGGACGGGGTTAGCGGCGACAGGGATAGCGATGACCAGTTTATCGCCGGCGTCGCGGCGTTGGTCTCCCTTAGACTTCCGCACGTAGAGGCAGATTTGCTGCGAAGGCTTGTCGACCACGAGGTCGCCGGTCTGGCAGCGGGCGCCGGTCTCGGCGCGGCAGAAAAACGTGTAATTGACACACACCGCTAAACATGCCCTGAAGCGTTGCATCTGGGGGAAGGCAGCAGGGGTCCACGCGAAAGTGTCGCGGAGGGTGTGGGCGTAGTGCAGGATGTCTAGGGCGACTTGTGCGGGTAGCGGGAGGCGAGCGGTGGTAGGTACCAGGCGGCGCTGTAGCATGGAGAGTCCACGGCGGGCGTCCGCTAGGAGTTCGCCCACGGCGATAGGTTGGCGCCGGTGGTCGCGGAAGTACTTGTTAATTGCGCTGAAGTAAGGCTGCAGCGAGTTGGCAGCGACCGTTCCCAAGAGAGCTAGCCAGGCCGTGTAGCGGACCATTGTGGCCGGCGTGGCCTGTAGCGGGGCGATATTTTCTTCTGCACAAAAAATGAAAAACTGTCGAATTGCGCTCTGGTAGCTCAGGTACGTCGAGGGCGCTAGCGAGTTGCTGAGTAGGGCGACCGCTGTAACCCCGAGCTTATCTGATCCTAGGAGGTCTTGAAAAGTTTCAGCCAATTCGGAGGACCAGGGCGACTGTGCTGCTTCGAGGCGTAATTCGTAGCGCGGGGGTCCTGTACGCAGAGGGCGGACGTCCTGTACAGGCGCATTTAATCGGTTCGGGCGTATCGCTCGGCCAATCGCACCGCGTCGGGTGTAGAGCCAAGCGGGGGTGCTAGCCGAAAGGCCACGATGCTCCAAGCGGGAGGTCCGACCCCTTCTTGCCTGCCTAGCCTGCCGGGGAAGAACAGGTCGCGGGACGCTGGGAAGTGCACGGTCTCGGTGGCCAGGCGGGCGAACGCGTGGTACCATGTTTTGTTTCGCCAGTAGGGGGCGATGACTGTTGCCTCGGCTTGAGCTTGTTCGAGTTTCGCGGCGAGTGCGGGTAGGGCCGACCAAGGGGGGTTGCAGTAGTTGTTCTCGCGTCTCCACGCCGAGTCGGGGAGGTGTAGGCAGTCGATGTCCTCGCACAAGGGGTCGCGCCAGCGGGCGTTGAAACGTGGGAGCTGCGTGTTGAGCATAGACGCGAACCGGTCGATTGTATGTGGGCCCCACCGACGCTGGAGGTGGGTGAAGAGTTGAGGGTTTAGCTGCCAGTCTTCGGAGTCCAGTTCGCGGCTGAGCGTGTCGGCCCAGACGTTGGCGGCCGACCGGATGTAGCGTGGGCGGATGTGGATGTCGTTGGTGTCGAGTAGGAACCACAAACGCCGTAGCTCGGTCATCATGACGGGAGACCGGGAAGTTAGCTTGGTTAGGACGGCGACCACGGCAGTGTTGTCCTCGTGGAGGAGGACTTGTCGTCCTCGGAGTTGCGGGAGAAAGGTCTCGACCGCGTGCCGGACGGCCCGAAGCTCCTTCCACGTAATGTGTTGGAGGCGGTCGGTGGCGCTCCAAAACCCGCGGGCTTGGTAATTGGCGTCCTCGTTGAGGACGGCCCCCCATCCGTAGTCGCTCGAGTCCGCGTGCAAATAGGCGGTCTCGATGGGCTTGTAGATCGACCGGCCGTTGTGTTGGGAGGGTACCGTGCGCCACCACTCGAGGTCGCGCCGGAGTTGGTGGGTGAGGCGCACGCGTCCCCCCCAACCGGTACGGGTAGCCAAAACGTTGTGGAGCTCGCGCAAAAAGAATCGGGCGGGCGCGATGGCGAGGTAGAGAAATTGCGCTTTTCCCGCGAAGGCTGCGAGTTGGCGTGTGGGTAGCCATCGTGCGTTGGACGCTGCCCGTCCGAGCAAGGACGAAGCGTGTTGTGCGAGGTGGTGGAGTTTTGCGAGTGGGGCGCGAAACTCGCCGCGGTGTAAATCCACCGTGAGGCCCAAGTGGTCGCCGACTTGCGTCGGCGTCCATACACCTTTCTTGGGGTTGCGCTGTAGGCCGAGGCTGTCGAGCAGGGCTTGGACGCGCTGCCGAAGTAAGAGTGCCTCGTCGTAGGAGTCCGCCAAGAAGAGGAAGTCGTCCATGTAGGGTAGTAGTCGAGTTCCTCGCCATCGCGCGTTTCGGAGGAAGCGCTTGGATGGGCGGCGTGGGCCGGCCGGTGTAGTTGCGGGCGTGGGAGGTGGCGGGCGGCGTAGGTGGTTCGTAAACACTTGCGTGAGTTTGCAAAAGTAGTAGGCGGAGCCCGACCACCCCATTGGGAGGCACGCGAGACGCCATAAGGTGCCGCGGTAGTTGACCGTGAAGTAATCCCGGTCTTCCTCCCGGATGCCAAGGGTGTAGTACCCATCGGCGAGGTCGAGTGAGACGAAGTAGTCCCCCGGTCGAGATAGATGGCGGAGGTGCTTGAGGGTCTCGCAAGTCATGTTGAACGTCGAGCAGTAGCGGTTGAGTTCGCGAAGGTCGATAATCAAGCGCCATTGCTTGCATCCGGGTTTTGGAACTAAGAACATCCGGGAGACGTAGCGTGGGTTCGTAGAGCGCTCCCACGCGCCGCAAGCCTCGAAGCGTGGTAGTTCCGAGTTGAGAAACTCGAGTTGGTCGGGTGTGGCGTCTAGCATTGAGATGCCATGGTTGAACGGCTTGGGACGTAGGCCGTGCTTGAACTTCACACGTACGCCGTGGCGGATCCAACTTAGGACTTGGCCGCTCGCGCCGTGTCCAAAGCCTCGCCAATTGCCGCGTTGGCGCAACTGTCGAAGAAGGCATAGCACCCGATGTGTAGGTACTCGTCGTATGCGGCTTGGGTGCGTTTGTCGCTTAGGGCACGGGCGGTATCGTCCGTGAGAGTCCACAGACGTGGCTCCTCGACGTCGCGGGGGGGACGTTCGAGGCCGGCCGGGATGACTTCGCCGTAGTAGGTGAAGTCGACAAACTCGGCCGCGGAGGGGTCGGGTTCGTCGTCGAGCAGGTCGATAGGTGGCTCGGGGGCCTCCTTACCACCCTCCGTCGCTGTGGTCGCGTCGGTGGGAATGGACTGCTGTTGATAAGTAGTAGCGGGTGTGGCTGTCGGCTGTCGAAGCTGAGCGAGTAAGGCAGCGTTAGCCGCCAAAAACTGCTCAGTAATGCGTTGTTCCGATTCCAAAACCGCCGTACGAATCTGTTCGGCTGTGCGTTGTTCGAGTGTGGTAGCGTGAGGGTCGGCCGCTGCGGCGGATGTAGACTGCTCGGGCTGCATAGTGGGGAACTGCGTAGCTGAACGAGGGGAAGTGTCGCGTGACGCTCGAGTGCGCATGGGACGAAAGGTAAAACTGACACCCTGCTCGACTACTAGAGTCGAGACTGCGTTCGCGCGAAGCCTAGATTGGCTGAGCGCGAAAGCAGAGAGTGCCTAGGCTCGTGGCTAGCTACGGCTTATAAGGCACGGGCTAGCTAGAGCTGACCGTTGGGGAAGTCGTTGGTCGTTGGATGCGTCTAACTGTTTGGGCAAGGTGGTTGCCCTGCAGGTGAGCCGCGCCGATATTAACGGTAACAGTAACCGCTAGAGTTACTGTCCCGTACACATGATATTGGATATGCAAACCTCTAGATTCAAATCAATCTGACCATATATATAAAAGACAGCTGGCTGTATTCGTCAAGTGTTGCTTGATCCAGTCAGAGCCGAGCTCAGACCCCGCGTTTCGGGACTTCAACCAAGTGAGTCTTCTCCTTCTTGCCCCTTAACGTAAGCATGTCTCCGAAACCCAGGCCGTATGCTGCATGATATTACCGTATTGGTAGCCTACCACTCGGTCGCAATCCACATACAAACTCCTGTACGCTGTCTTGGATCGCCGTCCCAACCGCCGCGCGCCAGAGCTTTCGACCCACCCCCCGGACCCTCGGAGCGCCAGAACGTTATCATCGACTCGTTCTCAATATCGTGACCTGTATTGTGTACCCGGTATTTCTATAACCCGCAGCAGCTGACTATTATCGCCGTTACGCAGAGTCGTTGAATTTTCAAGTATGGAGCGGGCCTCAGCCTTCCGCCGCTCGGGCGTACCTGTCTTGGTCGTCAGGTATATCTTGCTGCCCCCCCCCCCCCCCCCCCCCCCCCCCCCCCCCCCCCCCCTTTGTCGCTCCTTATCTTATCGGTATAAGTATACGCCCATTCCAACGTTAATATGTAGCTTCACGCACCTGGAGCCCCACCCCCCCCTCCCCGCGCGCTTTCACTTCCGGGAATGTCCAGATATTCCGACGTGTCGAAAAGCTCTGGACGTCTCTGGACAATTCAGCTCTGCTCCACTTTCTGCGTTCCACAGAGCTACCGCGCGCGCGACTCAACCTGCTGCGCGCAAGGCCTTGCTGTCCGGCCGCCCGCTGCCTCTACCTCACACCTCGCGGACGTCAGTGGCACTGAATGCCGATAACCGTGGCGACGTGGAGAAGAAATTTGATGGCGTTCTGAAGGTTGCTCAGTTGCTTTTTGCTTGGAATACCATGACAGTACTCCATGCTAGGCTCAGCGCCATTTTGGGGGACTAACACGCGCAAGGGTGCCTGGAATACGCTGTTCTCCAGACGGCCAACGGTATGGTTGATGGGGTTGTGGACCTGGTGCCGGAGTCTGTGCCACGCGGGACCGCCAGGATTGCCGTCATCGGAGGTATGTGTGCCTGCGCGCCTGTGCCACACTCGCAGCGGTGAGCAATGGCATGAGTGGGTGCAAGGGAAAGGGGTATAGCTCTGGGCCGTATGTGGGCATGCTTGTCAGCTCTATCGTGGGAGGCATCCATTGGTGGAATATAGGTCTTAGTATTGAGCGTTCGTGCGTCTTCGCACAAGTCTGGCGATCAGCTTCGAAGCTGGACTGTTAAAGGCAAGAGAACACGCGACCATAATTTCATGCGCTGTGCGCCAGTTTCTGTGGGAAGGGGACGCGACGAGTGGTGAGTGGGGTGCAGCATTAGGCCCTCATGGGTTGGCGTGTGAACTTAGTCACTCATATACCGGATGTGGACGTCGAACTTTTTTTTTCTTCTCCGATTCCTATTTCTTTGGGGTTCGATGGATGGGATAGGGGTGAGAGGGCTACATGGTATGACTGTGAAAGGATAGGTTGGGTCGGTGTATCTAACATATAACGTTG
>JAPMLY010002166.1:20000-61869 GCA_026401115.1 Tetraselmis chui | reverse complement strand
TGCCGGTGTTGACCGAAGTGGTGAGTCTACACCACGTGGTGAGTCGTCGCTGCGACGGTAGTCTGGTGTTCGATCGAGCAGGCGGTTGGGAACGTTGTTGGAACAGCTCCGGATTAATGGTCTCGGCGCAAGTGGTTGTCGCTGCGAAGATGGTGGTGGTCTCAACAGGGAATGACGTCCTTGGTCCTTCTGTGCCGCCGTTGGTGCCAC
The DNA here is from genome assembly GCA_026401115.1 of Tetraselmis chui. Classification (NCBI taxonomy): domain Eukaryota; kingdom Viridiplantae; phylum Chlorophyta; class Chlorodendrophyceae; order Chlorodendrales; family Chlorodendraceae; genus Tetraselmis; species Tetraselmis chui. Next base: position 61,659 of record JAPMLY010002166.1, on the reverse strand, counting down.
TGACAACTTTGACGCCGCCGTCTCCGACCCCCACTAGCGCGGTCACAACCCCAGCAGCCACAACCTATTCAACCCCTGTTGAGACCACCACCACCGTCGCAGCGACGACCACCACTGCTGAGACCACCACTTCAGCAGCACTCACAACCTCAAGCCCTGCTGAGACCACCACCACCGTCGCAGCGACAACCACTTCTGCCGAGACCACCACTTCAGCAGCACTCACAACCTCAAGCCCTGCTGAGACCACCACCACCGTCGCAGCGACAACCACTTCTGCCGAGACCACCACTTCAGCAGCACCACCAACATCAACACCTGCTGGGACCACCACCACCGTCGCAGCTATAAGCACTCCTGCCGAGACCACAACCGTCGAAGGACCAACAACGTCATTCCCTGTTGAGACCACCACCACCTTCGCAGCGACAACCACTAGCGCCGAGACCACCACTTCAGCTGAACCAACAACGTCCACCCCTGCTGAGACCACCACCACCGTCGCAGCGACGACCACCACTGCTGAGACCACCACTTCAGCAACACCACCAACATCAACACCTGCTGGGACCACCACCACCGTCGCAGCTATAAGCACTCCTGCCGAGACCACAACCGTCGAAGGACCAACAACGTCATTCCCTGCTGAGACCACCACCACCTTCGCAGCGACAACCACTAGCGCCGAGACCACCACTTCAGCTGAACCAACAACGTCCACCCCTGCTGAGACCACCACCACCGTCGCAGCGACGACCACTAGCGCCGAGACCACCACCACCGTCGCAGCTTTAAGCACTACTGCCGTTACCACCACTTCAGCATCAACAACAACTGCCCCCCCTTGCTGTGTCAAGGATACGACGGCCACGGAGGGGTGGATTTTTGGTGGCTTAAAGGAAAGTTGTGATGATGCTTGTGCCAACTTTTCCACGGACTGGGAGTGTGTCGTGGACGAGCTTACTGCGATTGTCAGCGAAGAAACATTTCTGGAAGCCCGAAACTCAATCCTGGACTGCGACTTTCCCAGCGGTGACTGCGGGAACGAACCGGACGTAGCTGTGTTAGGTGCGTATAATAGTGTCCCGTATTTGCCAGGTGTACTCGTGAGCGTGTCTCCTTACGCGTATTTTCTTAATAGCCCATCTGGTAGCACCTGTGATTCATCCGGTCCAACCGATGTAACACGCCGGCTGTGCTACTGCAAGTATCGTCCAACGTAGTGTGACCAAGTGCCCATACTATTCTCTGGGATGTTATGGCTACGGCTTCGCGCCTTCCTTGTTAGATCGCAGTCTGTAAACATCTTACGGCCGCCGCCCAACTCGGTGTATGTGATGCACAGTGATGATTTTGAGCTAATAGAGCTCAGAAGGGGACGTTGGTGGTAGAGAATCGGTTGCTCGCTGCCCAATAATATCTTGGCATGACCAGAAGGCGATGGTTGCAGCCACGCACGAGTGTGCGCCATGATGAGCAGTTGTTGTGACTGAGGGTCTGCCTCTGAATCACCCCGCAAATCAAAACAATATGCGGTTTCTATGACCTGCTGTTCCCAGACTGACGGTTTCGTGGCTCGATTCAATGGGCTTGAGTAATTGCGGGTGGCATCTTCACCGCGGTTTTGTATCGCCTCTCTGTTTAAGGAGTCTCCTTACATTGTCTCCTTACATTTGCTCATACACAACAGGCGAATGCACACACATGAATCCTATAACCAAAGCAGCAGCACTGATTCTTTTTTCAAATGTCCTGTGGTAAAATATGTTATCCGCATAATGATGAAATAAGCACGTCACTAAGCGCTATTGTGAAAATGAGTAATATACATTGTGGCATTCTCGTCATGACAATAACCCTAAGCAACACACGAGCGCGCTCATTCACCAGTTTGCGTAAATAAAACGCATAAATACAAAATTCCCCAACACAGACAGAAGCAAAAATGCACACTCAGACACACAAAAGATATATCCTCACCGCGGCCGTACGCACAATCATCTCTACCTTCACATGCGCTTCATTAGCACACATTGAACGCAAGAATCACCGGTCACTCCCACGATACCCCCCATCCACCCACATATAGCTAACACACACCCACACCCACAGACACATTGTCACACCCACACACAACACTCACATACAAATCTAGCCTACACATGTACACACATGCGCGTATATTTTCATACACACAGCACACGCATTTGCTTACAATTAAACAAGCCAGCACACACCCACACACACACACACACGGGCGATCACACACACACACACACACACACATACGGAGGCACAAACTACGCACATTCGGGCATACGCAAACGAACAACTGGAGAGCGAAGCTGCAGCTTTTGTGAATACACAGAAACTACTCATATACGCAAACATTTCATAGACTTGCTTCACAAGGAAATGTTTTCGGGACAGTTTACTGAATCAAACAAATGCTGTTAAACTGGTGAGCTTTGTCTTCAAACCCATTTGGTCTGCTCCGACCGCTGATTCGAAGTCACAGCGTTCCAAGTCCAGTGAATATTGGTTGTTCTCATTTTGCTACGCACGCAATAATCCTTTGCGACGTTCGTTTGGATATATTTTACCCATCCTAATGTCATCTTCTTAATAATGTCTCGCGTCAGTCATGCAAGGCTGCCCACAGCCAATGAAGTTTTATATGTTTCGCCGCGGGATGGATAACAATAGTCATTCGGTATGGGTGATGGTGGTATTGCTCAATTTGGAGCCGAATATAGTTCGATGATTAAAATGCCAATACGGGTGATTGAGAGGGCATCAGTTTTGGAGAGCGCGCATTTCATTTGCTTATTCGATTTGTTGCATTCATGGGAAGGATAGCTCTCACAATGAGCATTGCGTTTGATTTGCGCACAAATTGCTCTCTATTATATGTTGAAGCCCAATTGCAAGCTGCTCGTGCTTTGAATACTGCACATAGTCAAGGTACCCAATAACCAATGTTATTACCGTATTAATCAAGGTGCCCGATACATTTATCATTGCGTTGTTAATTTGCAATGCCATGATGATAATAAGCAATTTTGTCATTTTAAACCATGACCGGAGCAACAAGCATAGCACCATAATTTGCTTATCCGTCCTTAATAATTCCATGCCTTGATGAAAGAGGGTATCTTATTGCCGAATGGCTTCAATTGATATGCACAGCCTCAAATCAGGTGCTACTTCCCATACGCAATGCAGCCCTTTATTCCATTCATGGCGCAGCCGTTGTTTTTCATATGTAAATGTGCGGAAACTTTGCTATGTTCAGCGCATGATGATAATGATTAGACGGGTTCATGGACACGATCACAAAAAAAATATAAATGACTAGACGCGCTAAAAATAGACCTCAACGGCCTTGATATGCTGCGGTGTATGAAATATGATGTAGGGCGCAATCCTACTTGATGTGAATAAGCGGAAATGATACACTACTTGTGTGGCTGCGTGTATGTGTATACGTGCGTGCGTGTGTGTGTGTGTGTGTGTGTGTGTGTGTGTGTGTGTGTGTGTGTGTGTGTGTGTGTTTGTGTGTGTGTGTGTGTGTGTGTGTGTGGGCGCGGGCGTGTTTGTTTGTGCGTGCGCGTACGTGTGTGTGTCTGTGCGTGTGTGTTTGTTTGTTTGCGCGTGCGCGTACGTGTGTGTGTGTCTGTGCGTGCGTGTGTCTCTGTTTGTCTGTGTTTGTGAGCGTGTGAGCGTGTTGGCACTGTGTGAATGTACGTGTTGTGCAATGTACGAGTCTCTTTGTTCGTGTGTTTGCCCGTTTCCATGGTCGTAGGTCCTTGTGTGTTCATATGTGTACTGGCTCACATGAATATATGTAAATGCATGTTATTTGCGTACGAATATTTTAGTGTTTGTGTGCGTCCTTGCTATGTCTGTTTCTTTTGGGGAGGGGGGGGGGGGGGTAAAGGTGATGGAGATGTTGCTGAATGGATAAAGTGAATCGTCCGTGACCTTTCTGTTAGCCAGTCTTCTTCATTAGCCCTTACCACATGACACCATGCTTCAAACAAACTGAACTGTTTGAATCGATCACGCTTCTTCTCGCTGCCTCAGTCAATGCTGCCTCAGTCGGGGGCGATGTGTTGCCAATCTACCTGACTACGCTACTTCGAATTTTTACAACTATTGAACCATGCAAACACAGTTAGTGTGGAAGATAACGTACGCAAACGTAGTTACAGTCACAGTCCCGCAAACGGAACAGTTAAGGCGACAACCAGCCTAGAGGCGTGGTGTCGGGACAACAGAAGTGTTAGAGCTGTAGCCTAGCGACAGCTCTGTACCGAGTCAAACAGTTTATCGGTATGTCCGATCTAGACATGTACTAATCATATCTAGAGTAGCTTACAGTAGCTATCTGCAACTAATACGTATGCGGTATTACTTACAACACTCCCCCTGAAGGTAGCTACGGGATGAAGCGTTGCATTGGGTCTTGTCCTCCAAGGATCGCACTTCGGTGTCGTGCTAGTGCAGGTCCTGGGAGGGGTTTGGTGAGCATGTCAGCCACCATCTGGTCAGTGGGGAGGTACCTCAACTTGATGGTCCCTTGCTCCACGTGGTCTTTGAGAAAGTGCCACTTCAGGCCGATGTGTTTAGTCTTCTCGCTGACCAAGGCATTTTGGGAGTATGCAATGGCGCTTTGGTTGTCCTCCCAGATGGTGGTGGTTTCGGTGATGGGGGAGTCGAAGATTTCCCCCAGGAGTTGTCGGAGGTGGAGTCCCTCCTTGGTGGCGTCAGCCGCAGAGTAGTACTCGGCTTCACACGTGGATTGAGCCACACAAGTCTGTTGTTTGGACTTGTAACTGATTGGCCCGCGTCCGAGGGTGAAGAGATAGCCCGAGCGAGACTTGCGGGTGCTGCTGTCGTTGGCCCAATCAGCGTCGGCAAAGCCTGTGAGTTGGAGACTGTGGTCCATGCCCCCCCCCAACGTCAGGCGCATGTTGATGGTGCCATGGAGGTAGCGGAGGACCTTTTTCAGAGCCTGCAAGTGTGCCTCGGTGGGCGAGGCTTGGGCAGAGCCGAGGATGCTCAATGCCGTGGAGACATCGGGGCGGGTACAAACGGCGGCGTACTGAAGGCTGCCCAGGAGGCTTGGGTAGACGTCCTTGGCCACTCCTGTGAGAGAAGGCGAGTTCAAGTGTGTAAGGCCGGCGAGGAAGCCTGGGTCCATTGGAAGGGACGACGGCTTAGAGTCAGACATGCCGTACTTGGCGAGGATGTCGCGCAGGTACTTGGACTGGTCCAGCGAGATTGTGCGCGTGGAGCGATCGCGGGTAATGTGCATGCCGAGGAGTTGGGAGAGGTCGCCTAGGTCCTTGATTTTGAACCGTGTTCCGAGTTGGGCTTTGAACGATGCGAGCCAGGTGGCATCATTGCAGGCCGCGGGAATGTCATCGACGTACAGGGCGATCATGGCGAAGACGTGGCCGGCGCGGTAGATGTAGATGCACGGGTCAGAAACGCATTGTTGCCATCCATGGTCGACGAGCCACGCACGAAGTAGCATGTTGAACTCGCGGGGGGACTGCTTAAGGCCGTAGAGGCAACGCTTGAGGTGACAAACCTTGGACGTTCCATCGGTGAAGCCGAGGGGCTGGCGGATGTACACATCCTCCCGGATGGGGGCGTAGAGAAACGCTGTGTCGATGTCCAGTTGGCAGAGTTCAAGGTCGCGGGCGGCTGCAATGGTTAGGAAGAGACGCAGGCTGGCCATGCGGATGACCGGAGAGAAGGTCTCCGTGTAGTCCAGCCCAGCGCGTTGACTGCACCCCTTGGCGACGAACCGCGCTTTGAAGCGGGAGACGTCGCCGGCTGTATCCGACTTGACTTTAAATATCCACATGATGTTAACGACCATGCGGCCGGGGGGGAGGTCCACAAGGTCCCACGTGCCGTTGCTGATGAGGGAGGAATACTCCTGTTGCATAGCGGCTTGCCATTGGGTGGCTTGGGCGCTGTCCAGTGCAGCTCGGTAGGATTTTGGTTCCACACACTCTCGGGCGGAGAGGAGGGCGATGGCAGTAGGGGACGTGCCGGCAGGTGTGTGTGGGGGACCAGTGACAAGGTCGGGGACGTGAGGGTGCTCAAAGATGTCCTCTTGAGCTTTTCCTTGTTCAGGATCACAACACGCCGTGACGAGTGTGGGTGGGTAGTCGGACAGGTGGGCAACCATATCGCCGTAGCGAATGGGGTGGGAGCGGAGCCGAGCATGGCGAGGTGTTGGCGGGGGGGGTAGGGGTGTGGGTGATGTGAGGTCAATTGGGTGGGATAGGGGTGAGTCTGCGGGTACGTCGTCCGAAGAGTCGGTGATGGCCGAGTCGACGGAGGGTTGTGTGTCGAAGCCAGGGGTGTCTTCCTGAAAGACAACATGTACGGAAGTGGTGATGCGACGCGTTTCCGGATTGTAGACACGATACCCGGGTGCGTCAGGGGGATAGCCCACCATGACGCCGCGAAATGCTTTTTCACTGAGTTTCCGACGTTGTTTGTCGGGGACCTTGGCGAAAACGGCGCAGCCGAAGACGCGGAACTTGGAGGCGTTGGGCACCGACGACGTAAGGAGTGTGAGGGGGACGCCCCCATTAGGTCCGACCGAGCGACTGTACGTGCGGTTGCGAAGGTACACAACAGTGCTGACAGCACACGACCACATGGAGTTGGGAACGGCCATGTTGTGGAGCATCGCCGATGCATTGTCCCGGATGGTGCGCCAGGGACGTTCGGCCTTGCCGAGCATGTGGTGGGCGTATGGGGCAGAGAACTGTACCCCGACGCCGAGGTGTGCGCACATTTGGCGAGTGACAGCAGCTTCAAACACAGAGTCAGAGTCAAATTTGAGGACCGGTGCGAACGCGCCCGTCTGGGAGTGATGGCGGGCATGCAGGTGTTTGATGTCCAAGAGGATGGTTTCCAATTCCGAACATGCGTCGTCTTTAGACTTAAGGAACCGCACCCACATGTAGTTGGTGTGGTGGTCGATGACGAGTAAGCAGTAGCGGAGGCCATGTGGGGAGGGGACATTGACCGGGCCCCAGAGGTCAGCGGACAGGTTGAGGAGGGGGTGGGATGGCTTCGCGCAAGCGGCTGTGTTGCGTGGTGCGGCTGTGGCTTTGTGAAGGAGACAAGAGTCGCACGAAACTTTGGTTACAGCGCTAGTTAACACAGGGCTAGTCGGGACACCGTGAGTGTGTTGGGCCTGAAGGCTTTGCATGTTGAGGTGGCCATATCGACGGTGCCATAGGACGGGATCACACTGGGCAGTAAGGGCAACCTGAGGTGAGGGGTCAAGTGCCGGCGGGGCGGATGGGCTGGAAGGGAGGGCCGGCTGGTGGGGAAGGAGGTAGAGACCGTTTCCGGACGGTTCTAGCATACCCATGCCTGTGGGTACCAAAAGCAAACCAGTGTCAGAGTTGGAGGGGAATATGAATTCACAACCGCTGTGAGTTTGCATCCAGCTGACACTAAGGAGTCTGCCGATACGCTGTGCTGAACGAGATGACAAGTCAGGGGTGTAGAGTGCATACACAGTGCGGTGAATTAGCTGGCCAGAGGCAAGTCTGACAGAAAGTCGCACTGAGCCACTGCCCTGAACGTCAACGCCGACACCGCCCACGCGAGAGGGAGTGGAGGGGGGCGTGAATTTCACGAAGTCATCTCGGAACGCAGTGAGGTTAATCGAGCAGGCGGAATCAACGACCCAAAACTTTGACAGATTACGACCCGGGGCGAGGGAAGAGGAGAATGCCACAGAGCTGAATGGGACACTCACCTCGTCGTCAGCGTCGTCATCAACGCAGTCTGCAAAGGTGGGTAGGCAATCGGTGTCATCGGCGGGGGCGTCGTCGGCAGGGACGTCGCTCAGCAGCGCAGCGTGAGCAGAGGGGGTGCCGTCGGCGGCGCCGTACTTCTGGACTGTCAGCCTACGCTTGGCAAGATTCCACTTAAGAATAGCGTCATCAGTGGCATTGCACGCGGACATGAGATGGTGGAGGCTGCCACAAACGCCACACTTGTTGGGTCGTTGGCCGCGAGGGTTACGGTGTGGTGGGCCTCGACCGCTGTGCGAGCCGCGGCCCGCGGCGACGAACGCGGAGATGGGAGGAGGTGATGTGTCCGGAGCGGTTGCGTCCGGAGCAGGGTTGTCTTCCATGTTGTGCGCAAGGTGTAGAATGCTCGCCATAACCTCATCAGCCGACATGATGTAGTCCGTGTCGAAGGCGTTGATGACGCATTGCTTCGCCTGACCGTGTGGGCCGCTGCTAGAAATGCCGCGCAGCATGAGGAGACCGAGGTGGTGGGGGTGGATGGCAACGGAGCCATCAGCCAACTGGCATGTGTCGTTGTACTCGTCAAAGGTCTGGCGCATGTAGTGGACATAGTCACTGAGTGACTGACCGGGGCGCTGTCTGACCGTGCGATTGTCCAAGAGGGACAAGGAGCGAGCAAAAGACCGACAGTCAAGGCGTTCACAAAGGATGTCCCACGCGGCGGCGGCGCAGTCTAGGCGTGCTGGAGAAACGCATTTCATGGCTTGGTCAGCGCGCTTATTCGCGCTGGCTGCATGGAGGAGCAGGGTGTAGGCGTAGTGTTGCGCTTGTTCGTCGAGCCAGACGCCGGAGTCGCGGATGGCCAGCTGAGGAATGAGGTATGCGGCCTTGATGGAGAGGAAATTAAGGAAGGTCCTCTTCCATTGCTTAAAGTCCGTGGTCGGGCACATGACGGGGACCGTCATCTTCATGGACCGGTTGAGGGCGTCCTTGTCGAAGCCGGGGGCTTCGTGTGCCGCCCGGTTGATGACCACCGGGTCGATAGTGGGGCGACGACGGCCCCGGGGGTTGGGGTCGCCATGTGGGAGTGGGGGGGAGTGCCGGCCATGAAAGGGAGGAGGTGGGCCACCGGGAAAGGGAGAGCGGCCGGCCATGGGACGCGGCGGGCCGTACAAGTGCGGGTGGTCACGGTAGGGGGGGATAAGATGAGAGGGCGCCTCCGTGATATGGGGGCCGGGGTAAGGGTCCGAATCGAAATTGAGAGCATAAAGATCGAGAATCACGATTAATTCAAATTTAAAGATCGAGAATCGTGATTAATTCAAACTTAAAGATCGAGAATCTTTATCAATTCAGTGAATAAAGATCGAGAATCGATATATTGTATAAAAAATCGCATCACTAGATCTGATTTTCATTCACGTAAAGATTGATGCACCTGATAAGTCATGCCCTAATTATCAATGCATCTGATAATTCAACCTCTAAAATATCAATGCATCTGATAATTCAACCTCTAAAATATCACTGCATCTGATAAATCGCGGCACAAAAGATCAATGCATCTGATATTTCGGACACTAAAGATCAATGCATCTGATATTTCGGACACTAAAGATCAATGCATATGTTAATTCAGGCGCTCAAGATCGAAATTTTATAAATCGAAAATAAGTACTAGATTTAAAAAAACTCATGAAAAACTAATGTGCATTTGATAAGTGAATCAGTGCTTCATTGCAGTTATGCCCAGCTCACAACCCAAATCATGTTGTCGTGGATGGGAAGGGCACAATGCAATTGCTCTCCAAGGCTGAGACCCGTGTGCACGTTGGAGACATGACGCATTATTCAAAATACGTGAATTACATTCTATCCCCATACAACCCAGCAAAAAAATGTGCTACAAACCCCTCACCCAGCGCAGCACATTCAACGTGGGTTTTACCCTGCCCACTACAGGTTGTCGTGTCTGGGATCATTGGGGTTAAAGGAATAATATGTAAGCGCTCAAAAAGAGTAGAGAGAAGGTATAACAATAAAAGTATATTGACCGGCGAGAAAGCTCCCATTGCCATCTCTCGTTGTGGTGCCAAAACGATGCATTGCCATGTTGGTGATAGTCCGGACCATGGTTACGAATAGCTGGACCATGTGGTGCCAAGGAAGTGTCCCAAAATGGTGCGCTGCCACATAGGTATCCCAAAATCGTTCGTTGCCAGACAAGTATCCCAGAAGATGAGCGCTTTCTAGGAACTCAGTTCACGCTCTCTCCTATGGAGGAGCAGTTCACGCAGACAAGCAACACACACACACACACACACACACACACACACACACACACACACACACACACACACACACACACACACACACACACACACACACCGAAGCAAATACAATGCAATGAGAGTATTGGAGAGATTGTAAGTGCTTGTTACGGAACGAAACAAAAAAGAAGTACTAAGTTACGAAGGCTTGCTGCTAATAGCCTGAACATTGGCAATGCACTTTACAACTTGTGCACCGAGGTGCGTTTTATCACGTTCAACATCTGTTTTACGGGCCCAAGGGACACACCCAATGAACACAGGCAAAAGAAGCCACTGATTTAGGAATGATATTGAACGGTGTCTTACACTGATTCCAACATACCAACACGGCCGCACAAAACAGTGGTAAAGATGCATAATGAATAAAAGTTACAGACAAAACACACACACACACGCACACACAGGATGTAATGCACACAACTCACGTAACAAAATAGAAAAAATGCATGCAGTGAAGGGTCAAAACGTAACAAAACAGTGGTGAAGTTGCAGGATAAATAAAAGTTACAGACAACACACACACACACACACACACACACACACACACACACACACACACACACACACACACAGGATGTAATGCACACAACTCACGTAACATAACGGGAAAGAACGCATGCAGTGAAGGGTCACACTTTATAATGAAGTATTGATCATTACATGGGAAAAAGGCGCACACTTTCACGACATGCATGGGAGCTAACAACTGGCACGTGATTACCATCTCATCGTTGCTCATTTGGTGGTCTTCAAGATATTCCGTCGTCGTTGGCAAAGCACGTAAACTATTCAACTACTGCGCCACAAGGCCAAGGGCCATCCCTAACACAACACACGGAGAAAAGTCACAGCAAGCACGGTCAGTTGATAATGAAAGGTCCATTCCACACACATGACACAGTTGAGAATATACATTACAAGTAAGACTTGCGAAGCACACACACACACACACACACACGCACGCGCGCGCGCGCTCGAATTTGCAGGGTTTCGGCATATATGGGCACGACTACGTAGACGTTAAAGGAGCACAGTGGCACTTGAAATAAAGCATATGGGACTCACCTCTATGCCGTCCCTGACGCAGACTAAAAAATAGTAGTCGCTGCCTACACTTGCAGCGAAGCTGTCGAGAGTCTCCACAATCTCCATACCACTACCGACGTCTAAAAGTCCTTTGTGTTTGCATCGGCGTAGACAAGCCCTTGCTAAAACGAATGGTGTTGTCTGTTGCACAATGTTGTAGTACGCACCTTTACGAGTCGTAGAGCGTCCGACGATTAATGCGAGTTAGCGCAAGCGTCGACGAAGTCTTGTAGCATCGCCTTCGACGCCGCGTCGAGTAGATACGAGGCCATCCCAACGCAACTTGCAGAAGCCGCGCCCCACTAGAGACTTTCTGCGACGATATCGTCACGTCCAACTCCACAAGTTGATAATGATGCGAGGCGGACATCCTTCCACGGTTAGACATCGCGCATCGGAGTGAAAAATTCTACTGGTTTCTGTGGTTGCCGCGCGCTTTTCAAGTTGACTACAGACGTGTAGTCGCTTGGTAGACTGACGTTTCGTCCCCATATTGTCACTATTTTTTAATCCATACGCAACGTAATATATTCTCATGTATTTCGTGCTATTTCTGGATAGGCTACGAAGAAGAGGAATAACAATAAGCGTTTAATATACTGTGCTTTTCAACACTCTTCAAAAGTACATGTACGGATAGGTGATGGCATAGGTTCATCGCATCCGTCGATCAAAATCTTCGTAACCAATGATCCCTTTCTGGACCGTCATCGGCGCCGATCCACCTCGTCAACATGTTTTATCCAAGCATGGCAACGAGACCATGATCCCTTTTATGACGCATACGAGTTGTTGATTGGTCAATCCATGAACCCTTTCTCGGCTCCAGGGCGGGGATCCGACCTTTTTTTGGGGGTTTCGGGTAAGTCGAATTTGTTTTTTTCAGTCCCGAATGGATACGAATTTGAGTAATCGGGGGATGAGTTGAGTTGAACCCCACAATTTTTTTCATGAATTGAATAAAACCTAAAGTCACTAGGTGATGAGACTGGGTAAATACCCAGATTTTTTCGGCCGGTCCGAACAAGTACTTGGGCATGCATATCTCGATACGGACGAATACCTTTCGAATTTTTTTGTGAATGAATATACAGATATTCCCGAACTTCAGTCGGATTTCCGAGCCGGAACATGCAAGGAGCTGCTGCTGCATTATGTACTGAAAGATGATCATTTACATCGGATGAATATGAATTAAAAAAGCAATTTCTATCCCATACAACTTCGGAAGACCCTCCGTCGCACAGTGCCCGAAATTTGAGTGTGTTGACGGGTGTGCTTAAGGGGCACACCACCCTTGGGCACTGTGCTTCATCACCGGGATTTGATTTTGAATCAATGATCCTCTTTCTGTTGTTGCGCGCATGCGCTTGAAAAAAACATATTTGTGTGTGAAAGTGATGTTTGAAATCTACATGGCCAGTGTAGATTTCAACCACCGCTTTCACACACAAATTTACACAAATTTAGCGCATAGAAAATTTCTTGCATGCAAAGCATTCGACAGCAAAGAATGAGGACACAATGATGATTACACAATAACACAATTTGAAGTCATAATTACACTTTCACACGACATCACAATCGCCGACTGCGCCAATGACACTATAACAACCGCCTCTCAACGCCATATTTCCTATTTAAAAGTCCTCTCCTTCATGCGTCCTTGACATCCACACGACCCTGCAAGCAAACAAAAAACAAGTCAACAATTATAATGCAAAAACATCCTCGTTATACATGTCGAAACAAACACGTTCATATGGTGTCTCACCTTCAAGGGTTTATGGACACCATCAATGCATGGTTCAACGTCGACTCTGACGACCCCTTCTTGAAGTCGTCGTGCATCCTTCCTGCTCGGTTGAAAACTCGTTCGCATGCAGCACTGGTTGCCGGCTGCGCCAGGAATTGACGAGCCATTTTGCTTAGTGTGGGGAACTGAACCGCGTGCATACTCCACCACGACAGAGGGTCAATGTCCTTGTTCGCCACTTGGGGAATGTCTCCGTAATTGTCCAACTCGTCCTGCAACAGCACCTCAGGAATGTCATCACAGTCAGTGGACTTCCTCCCAGACAGTATTGCGTGAAGACCTGAAGTGGCACACAAGAGCCTGACTCACATGCTACATGTATCGACAAAAACAAACAAAAAGATAGCCAACCACCAACAAGCTATACAACATACAGCCACATTACGAGCCACATAACCGACCATTAGTATGTTGTACACGCAAGCTTGAATTTCGCTCACACCCGTCCACCTTGTGCCCCTCGGGCTGTGTAATTAAACTTATTCGACGCATACAATATAGACACACATGAACATAAGCCCAACACACATACACACACACACACACACACACACACACACACACACACACACACACGAGGTGTCATATATTCGTTGGCGCACACGCGCTCGTGCTCAACTCCATAAAGAGTATCCTGCGACGACACAGCAAAACTACATTACAGGAAGAAAATGATGGAATATCTATGATGGAATATATATAAATGAGGTACGGCTTGGCCGGCTAAGCGAAAAGAAGTGCCGATCAGGTATCAGCATAGTGTAAAACTTCGGAATGTGTAGCTTTTTATTGCCGTGCGTTTGCGAAATAGCAGCAGAGGTTCTGCGTGTGTGCGTGTGTATATGTAGGCGTACCTATGCGTGTAAGCCAGCCCGCTCGAAAGGCGGTTACTGTAGCAAGGGTTAGCGCGAATACCACTATTGAAAATATATAAGCTGCGATGGACGGGGCAACCACGGTAACGAGGATCGCGCGGCGGGCACTAGGAACGCGCTGCTGATCTTTGATTGCAACGCGACAATAAAACGACAATAAGCTTGACTGAAAGGGGTGGAGTTTCAGGTAACGCCACTAACCTTTCCCATCACCTCGACGATGGCTTGATGTAATTGCAGGCATGGTAGTGTCGACAGAAACGTTGCATCATCGTGTAGCCCACGATCGTGACGGAGGTGTCTCTGTATCGGTATTTCTGCCGGTCTGAAGCCTTCACGCGCCCTTTAATGGTGCACCAGTGAGTTGCAACGCACTCCAACCAAGCCCATGCATCTAATAATAATTCGATAAAAGGCTGACCTGGATTTCGAAATCGCATGTTCTTCATCATTATGTACTAAAAATTAAAGATCTCTTATACACCATGGCGATATTTGTTTGGTCATTGTCCAGCTTTACCATAGAATTTAGATACTAAAGAGATCGCGTCATACCTTCGTACCAATCGTGCGGTGCTTAAGTGCGTGGCACTTCAAATAAGCAATCGTGGCGCCATCACCGTGGAGTACAATCACGCGGACGTACGGTTGGAAAGCGCGTGGGCGCGTGGCACACGCTATACTTTACGCGTTTTATCCGCGTCTTATCCGATTTAGCCGAACTTTACGGGTCTTATCCGTATTCAAGTGAATCGATTTGCACTTCTACCATAACGGGGACCATCTAAGATAGAATATGTGCCAGCTGTACCCCGGGTTGGATAAATCCGTACATCTTGGGAATCCAATACAAACAAGTAAGCTGACGACTAGGTTTCGGGCACGGATGATCCATTAGGTTTAGGATTCGGATTGATTACAAACTCTTGCTCTTTCTTCTCGACATGAATCGAAACCTCCAAAAATGGTGAGACATCTGAAAATATTCAGATACCACTGGTATCGGTTCCACGCCCTGCTCGGCTCGTGTTGGCCGTTAATATATCACGGAACCAACGGTGGCCATAGATGCATTTTTTCTTAGTATAGTACTGATAATGCAGTTCTGTTTGAACACCTTCTCCTTATTTTCGTCATCTGGTTCTTCTTGTAAGCAACTATCTTATTTTCGTCATTGTCGATGACTTAAAAACATTTAGGGTTTGTGAATTGCAATTTTTCATTCATCTGCTAGATTTTCATATGGTCAGTGTAGGTATAAAGCGAATTGCAATTTGATTTAAGCTCGCGCGGTATAGAAGAATGAAACAATGGTAGAAACGATAAAAAAATATTAATACATCTGATAAATCCCGGGATAAATATCGGTGCATCCGATAAATCGGTGCTATAAAGATTGGTGCATCTGATAAGTCAAGCCTATAAATATCGACGCATCTGATAAGTCAAGCCTATAAATATCGACGCATCTGATAAGTCAAGCCTATAAATATCGACGCATCTGATAAGTCAGGCCTTTAAATATTGATGCATTTGATAAGTCGAGCCTTAAAGATCGATGCATCCGATAAATGTAGTGCCTAAATATCGATAATTGATTAATTGCAAAAAACGCCGATGCATCGATTACTGATCATTAATCGATCTCTGATTCGGACCCTTAGGCCGGGGTGGTGAAGGGCGTATCCGGCGTGGGGGAAGGGGGGAGGTGGTGGGAGGTGATCAACCCGGATGGCGTGACGCGAGGGGTCGTAGTGCGCCTCGGCACGCGCGGGCTCGCGGGGCGCATCGTGGCGGCGCTGTGCGACTGTGGGGTCGCTAACAGGGGCTGCAGCAGGAAAGAGTGTTTCTGCGTCCGGGGTTACGAAACCAGGCTGGGTATGGTCACTCAGGTGGAGGGTGTGACCGTCGTGGCTGTGCCGGACGGGTTCGAGTGGGGCATCGTGGCGGCGCTGAGCTACAGGGGGGTGCGGATTAGCACCCGCAGCAGCGACAGCACCCTCGGCCGACTGCGACTCGACACGAGCAGTTAAGCTCGCCACTTGCGCAACGAGCAGCGCGAGAGTATCGGGGGGGTGATCGAGGGTGCTCTGGTGAGAGCCTGACTCAGGGGAATCAGCAGGTGAAGCAGGCGGGTTTTTCTGCTCCATTTCGACAGAGGGAAAAAAAAGAAAGAGCTGAAGGAAAAAACAGGCAGCGGTAAAGACCGCTAGCCGGACTCGTGCCTAACAGCGGTATGCTAAGAGACGGCCTGATGCCCGCCGACCCCTCGGCCTGTAGCCCCGGGGTGTCTCAGAGCACCTTTTCTGTATCCTCCACCCAGTGTGGGGCACAAGTCGAGGCCAAGGCCAAGACAGGTGGAGCGCTGCGCGAGGTGGCTGATGCGCGAGGCTAGTATAAAAATAAAAAATAAAAGGTAAGCTACGGCTGGCGTGCGACCTGTGGATGCGTATTCACCCGACAGTGCACCCCCCCGTTCTCCAGCTTGGACCTGTGTGCACCCTGTCCACACACGACGAGTGCGTCGGTGTGGTTGGCTGGCTATCTCCGGCGGGTGGCTGGCTTAAGAGGGTGGTGGCGGGTTTTTAAAATCGCAGTTTATACTGGCGATACCGCCGACTACAGGTTGAAAGTACTAGGTGTCTATAGAAACTTGCCTTCTGCGGGAGAGCTGTCGATCGCAGCTCGCCGAACCAGGTTGTCGCGCGTGGGTGACGTGAGGCGAGGGCCCATAACCTATTGAACCATGCAAACACAGTTAGTGTGGAAGATAACGTACGCAAACGTAGTTACAGTCACAGTCCCGCAAACGGAACAGTTAAGGCGACAACCAGCCTAGAGGCGTGGTGTCGGGACAACAGAAGTGTTAGAGCTGTAGCCTAGCGACAGCTCTGTACCGAGTCAAACAGTTTATCGGTATGTCCGATCTAGACATGTACTAATCATATCTAGAGTAGCTTACAGTAGCTATCTGCAACTAATACGTATGCGGTATTACTTACAACAACAACGGGGGGGGGGGGGGGCAATGCATAAACAGATGCAAATGCCAATGACACAACTGGGATGCAGCGGGAGGACATTATAAATGCAATACCACACCCGCTGCGCTCCGTTAGCTTCCCTATAGCTAAATGAACAAGCACTCCACCGCCCCCTCCGGCGTCCTAAGGCTTTCCTATTACTGATCCGAGGCTAAGGCGCCACTGGTCTTGTGCCTGTAGCGGGTCGTAGTGATATCCAACAGCGCCTGGACGTCCTCAAATGTGGACATGAAGCCCGGCGAAACCCAGCTATTTTCGTTGCTCGTTGGAACGGGGCAGGAGGTACCTCACGGTAGCTCAGTGGGTACCCATCAGCGCCAATAAGCTCAAAGCTGACAATGCCTCCCTGAGTATCGTGCCTATACTGATGGCATACAAGACCGGGCAGCAATCAGTCACAGATAGCATAGCACCATACCATGAGCGCACGACCGTTGCTGAGTATGTAGGTTGTGCACCTACTTGATTGAGCCTACTCGTGCTTTGAATACTGATGAACACAGAGGCACCCAGAAACCAATGTTAAATCCATTTTAAATAAGGTGCCCGATGCTTATCGTTACGCAGCTAAATTTGCAATGCCATGATGACAGGGAATTTTGTCATTTAAACCCATGGCCGAAGCAACAAGCATATCACCATAATTTGCTTATCCGTCCTTTACATAATTCCATGCCTTTATCAGAGAGAGCATTTTATTGCCGAATCGTGTCAATAGATATGCATAGCCTCAAAGCAGGTGCTCCTTCCCACACGCAATGCATCATTCGACTCCATTTGAGGAACAGCCGTTGTATATACATAAATGTACAAAAATTGTAATACGTTACGCGCATAAGGATAATGATTAGACATGTTAAGTGACAAGTATTCCATTCATGTGTGTGTGTGTGTGTGTGTGTGTGCGTGTGTGTGTGCGTGCGTGTGTATGTGTGTGTGCGTGTGTGTGTGTGTGTGTGTGCGCGCGTGTGTATGTGTGTGTGCCCGTCCATAGGTGTGCTGATTTATCTAAGTATACGTTAATGCATGTGTTATGTTTGTAGGAGTATCATAGCTTCACCCAAAAAATTGCTTGCCGATTTTAGCATACAATGTGGCACCTCCGGAAAACCTGCCCCTTCAAAAAGGTAGACCACCCCTCAAAGCACCGCCAGGAACGCCTCAGCAAGCGGGTCGGATGTCCATACAGCATGTCCATACTGGTGGTGCTATCATTGGGCAGCTTGTGGCGGACTTCCTCGCCGTTTCTGAGACAATGGCCGATGAAGTATTCCATGCACCGTGCGATCCGCGTCCCTTCCCGTCTGTCCCAGTAGCTCGCCCCACCTCATCACAGCTCTAGCAGTTGCCCCCTTCTAACGTTATGCCCTTCATCCATGGAAGCTACGTAATTCTCCAAGGGTGACTTGTATCGTGTGTATAAAACACAAAGCGGTCATCGCTTATACAACGCCGTACGACGCATGTGCCTCTCTATCTCTCCTCTCACTCAGAAAAATATCTCAGAGTCCGACCCCCACACACACACACACACACACACACACACACACACACACACACACACACACACACACACACACAGTCATGCATATTTCTTATTAATATGATATGAACAGACATGTTTTACAGTCTGACACACACACACACACACACACACACACACACACACACACACACACACACACACACACACAGGCACAAGAACATACAGCCACAAATACACACACAAAACCACAAACACATATACACACAGAAGCACACACACACACACACACACACACACACACACACACACACACACACACACAAAACACACACATGCACACACACACACACACACACACACACACACACACACGCGCGCACACACAAAAACGTACACAAACACGTAAATACATACACACTCACAGGCTTAAACTCAGGCACACACACACATAGGGAGTCACGCATTTTATATGCATGCGCGCGCGCACATACACACAAACACACACACACACATACACACACACACACACACACACACACACACACACACATAGTGGTAGCGGCTAAGCATAAAGAGAGAGCGAGAGGGGGAGAGAGAGACACACAGACAGATAGACGGATAAGAAGATACACACACACATTCACACTCACAGGGTCAAACTCTGGCTCACACACACAGGGAGACACGCATTGTATACGCAAGCACACACACACACACACACACACACACACACACACACACACTGGTAGCGGCTAAGCATAAAGAGAGAGCGAGAGGGAGAGGGAGAGACACACAGACAGATAGACGGATAAGTAGATACACACACACATTCACACTCACAGGGCTAAACTCTGGCTCACACACAAACAGGGAGACACGCATTTTATACGCAAGCACACACACACACACACACACACACACACTTACGCACTCTGGTAGCGGCTAAGCATAAAGTGTGTGAGAGAGAGGGAGACAGACAGACAAACGGGGAAGAAGATGCGCACACACACATGTACACTCCCCCTCCCCCACCCTTCTGCACACATCCAGGGAGGCATAGAAGCACACACACACACACACACACACACACACACACACACATACACACACACTTAAACTCAGGCTCACACACACAGGTAGACACACCTCGTATACGCACACACACACACACACACACACACACACAAACATTAGCGGCTGATCATATGCACAAATTCACAGATACACAAACAAACTGGGAGAGAGAGAGAGAGAAAAAGAGACAAGCGGGTGTGCAGACGTACACAAGTACACACACACACACACACACAAGCACAAACACACACACACGTAGAGATACACTCGCAGACATAAAACTTACGCTTACATACGCACTCACGGAGACACACATGGAATTCAAAAACACACTCTCACACACTCACACAGACATGTAGACACAGGCACAAACTCACGCTTTGAAACGCAAATATACACACATATCACGAAGATCAATTTCCGATAAGGCGCCTTTCATACATGGATTCCGACTGTGTGCATGGTATGACTGTGCGAGTGTCGTTGTGTCCTGCACTTGTCGGTCGTATATATCATGGAGCACCTGCATCGCTTTTTACTTAAAACGTGCGCGCGAGGCATTTCGATGGTTTAGGAATTAGTCAATATGTGAAACAAAACAACGAGCATTGAAAGCGTGAAAATGAAGCAATGGTGACACTTCATGGGGTACCGAAGCATGTGTCTATGCATAAAAAGCATTAAACCGCTGATTGTGAGCGGAATAGCCTGACTACCTATTGTAAGGCACGCGCTACCAATTTCATAATGGTTCAAATACGACGTTCAGTATTGTTGCCAACCACATTTCTGGACACCGCACAAAAGCGCGTGATAATCATGATGAGTGCCTCCACACACACAAACCTTCATCACTGTCGCCCCTTCTCTCGCGCGTGGTAAGCCAAAGCGCCAACCCCCTCTTCGGTCTTTATGATTCCTGTCGCGGGCTCCTCTTTGAACTTGCTCTTCTTTATGCGTAACTATCGCGTAAACTTGTCAGGAGATATCGAATAAAACCAGGGTACTTCAATTTAAATTGCGAGTTTCTTGCAAATGGTGGTAATATGTCGGTTGTATACTACATAGTTGCAGTACTGTAGAGGCAGTAAATCCCAAATAGACCGGAAGCTCAATGATATTTCATCCTATTGCAATTTATTTTTAAGGGCCCGATTCTGATCGCAAGTACTCAAATTGACCGCTAAGCATGCGCCCAAAGCCCAAAGGGTGCACGCGACGGCACCGACACTTGAGATGGCGAGCCGCTGGAGGCTCCGTGCATAAAGCGCCACTACACTATTCTTGCTACTCATAGCGGGGAGTATCCCCGGGGTAGCGACTAGCCGGGCGCAGCATTATCCCGCGCCGCCGTGGTCTGGCAGGGGTGCTGGTAGGGTTTAGAGTTGGGACTAGCGATTCGGGTTGTGTAGCCGCGTGCGGTAATTAAAACAGGCACCACCCCGGACTCCGGGTGGAAGATAATGCCGGAAAACGAACTCCGCGAAATCTACGTTGATGCGCTTTGACGGCGCTAACGCCCACACTTTGCTCATGTGCCTCTGTATTCCTTCCTGCCAAAGGAATGGGTGGAAAGACGGCGGTCATGCGAGCAAACTGAAAATCGGCGATATGCAAAATTGTCGGCTCGAAGATTGGGATGACGGTTCGATGCTGGTTGTTCTGGAGCGGCCTGTCTGCGTTTAAGTAATTACCTTGATTACGAGGAATAGCAAATGTGTACCGATTTCTGACCTTGTGTGTGTGTGTGTGTGTGTGTGTGTGTGTGTGTGTGTGTGTGTGTGTGTGTGTGTGTGTGTGTGTGTGTGTGTTACTCTGTCTACCTATTGATAATGCCGGCCTAATAAAACGCTGATACAGATTTTCTGCTACGGGTACTGATTATGGATTAGATAATTGTGATAAGATTATTATTCCTGATTACAATAATCATCAGGTTCAGCTTAACAACGCCACTTGAACCCAGCTTTGAGCCCAACCAGTGCAATGAACGCAGCCACTCATCGTCCTGATGTGAAAGCCAACCGCCCCGACTGCGTCCTGAAACTGTTAGGGAAACACACAAACCATATGCCAGACTAGGCATACAAGACTAGGCAGCAATCAGTCACAGATAGCATAGCACCATACCCTGCGCGCACGACCGTTGCTGAGTTTGTAGGTTGTGCACCTACTTGAATGAACCTACTCGTGCTTTGAATACTGATGAACATAGAGGCACCCGGTAAACATTACGCATTCAATTTGCAATGCCATGATGATAAGCAATTTTATCATTTAAAACCATGGCCGAAGCAACAAGCATAGCACCATAATTTGCCTGTCCGTCCTTTATAGTTTCACGCCTTTGTCAGAGAGAGCGTTTTATTGCCGAGTTGTGTCAATAGATATGCATAGCCTCAAATCAGGTGCTCCTTCCCACACGCAATGCATCATTCAACTCTAGCCATGGCGAGGCCGTTGTATATACGCAAATGTGCGGAAGCTGTACTACGTTACGCGCACAAAAAGGATAATGATTAGACAGGCTTAGTGACAGGTATCACACGAGCTATTTACAAATGACTAGACGCGCCAACATAGACCTTGGCGGCCTTTAGATGCTGCGATATATGGAATTTGGTGGATATGCGCGGAAAAAAACTAGTGTGTGCGCGTGTATGAGTACACGTACGTGACTATGTGTCCGTGTGTGTGTATGCATGTGCGTGTGTTTTGTGTGTGTGTGTGTGTGTGTGTGTTGGTGTGTGTTTTGTGTGTGTGTGTGTGTGTGTGTGTATGTATGTGTGTATTTGTTTTTATGTGTGTATGTACGCATGAGTGTGTTTGCGTGTGTTTGTCTATGTGTTTGTATGCGACTGTGTGAATGTACGTGAGGTACAATATACGAGTATCTTTGTTCGTGTGTGTTTGCCCGTTTGCATGCTCGTGGGTCCTTGTGTGTGTGTGCGCGCGCGCGTGCCCGTCCATATGTGTGATGATTTATCTAAATGTACGTGAATGCATATGTCATGTGTGGAGGAGAATCATATGACTACGCCAAGGCCGTGGGCTTCACCCAAAAAACTGCTTGCCGACTGTCGCATACAATGTGGCAACTCCGGAAAGCCCCTTAAAAAAGGTAGACCACGCCTCAAAGCACCGGGAACGCATCAACAAGCGCGTCAGACGTCCATACAGCATGACCATACCGGTGGTGCCATCATTGGGCAGCTTGTGGTGGACTTCCTCACCGTTTCTGAGACAATGGCCGATGAAGCATTCCATGCACGGTGCGATCCCCGTCTGTCCCATTAGCTTGCCCCACCACATCACAGCTCTAGCAGTTGCCCCCTCCTAACGTTATGCCCTTCATCCATGGAAGCTACGTAATGTTCCAAGGGTGACTTGTATCGTGTGTATACAACATAAAGCGGTCATCGCTTATACAACGCCGTACGACGAATGTGCCTCTCTACCTCTCCTTACACTCAGAAAATCGTCTCAGAGTCCGACAGACACACAGACACACACACACACACACACAGTCATACATTTCTTCATGAATATGATATGAACAAACATATTTTACAGCCAGACAGATAGACACACACACACACACACACACACACACACACACACACACACACAGACACACACACACACACATACATTTTTTCATGAATATGATATGAACAGACATATTTTACAGCCAGACAGACACACACACACACACACACACACACACACACACACACACACACACACACACACATGGTCATACAACTATTCATACACAGAGTATCAACATATTTTCACACAGTCAGAGACATGTGCAATAGCACACACAGATAGACATGAGATCTCTCGCTCTCTCTCATCCACACATTTCTCTCAGTCAGGCAATTTCACGCAATCACACATACTCACACACACACGCGCGCGCGCGCACACACACACACACACACACACATGCATGCATGCATGCCCTGCTGCTGGGCGCCAGCTTGCACATGCTCGTGCATGCTGCTCTTTGAATTAGCATTTTCTGAACTCTGCCTGCCCTGCACAGTTCCAGACACACACACACACACACACACACACACACACACACACACACACACACACACACACACACACACACAAACACACACACACACACACACACATAGACACAAACACACACGGAAGCAATAACACATGTTGAATTAGAAACATGAAATACTAAAGAAAAACGATAGCTACATTTAGTAGAAGTAGCAGCTGCAACGATGCAAACCACATGCATGTTTTCCCTGTCGGCGTGGTTATGTTACCAATGTGTGCGTGACTCGTCTACCTACCGATATCGCATGTCGCCCGCACAGCCGGCTAAAGAAGTGCGCCGTCGCCGTCAGGGCATGACAGGCGACAATTACCACTCCTCTCCATTTGACAAGGAGTCAATGTTTTCACACTAATACGGAATAGTTAGAGACCGTCTTCCGGGGCGCATGAGCGGAGTACCTACCGCGCGACTTGCCGTTTTTTTTTCTTGTACCGACTACCGCCGACCCTCCCAACGAAACCTGGATCGCTATTCCTTTCACTTCCCTAGGAGCGGACGGACCAATACTATCGAGGCTGCAAAGCCCTTACGGACTACTGGAGAAGATTTTAGGAAAAATGCCAATTCCTGCGCGATGATGGATAGAAGTAGTGGATACAGGCATCCTCCAGGCGAACATCGGCGTTAACCGTCGGGAAATAGGATGCCGACTAGCTGTGCTTAACAATTTGCATGTAACCATTGTTTCTACACGAACAATGCACTCGATACCGTCAGTTGCCTGTGCATGAGCGCGTCTGCGTGCTAGGTCAGCAGCCAACAGTTGTTGCGAGAGCCCGACAGCGGGAGGCGCAACCACGTTGAACTAGATCACTCTTCGATGGCAGGAATCAGCCAAAAAACACTTCACTTGTATATTC
Source organism: Tetraselmis chui (assembly GCA_026401115.1). Classification (NCBI taxonomy): domain Eukaryota; kingdom Viridiplantae; phylum Chlorophyta; class Chlorodendrophyceae; order Chlorodendrales; family Chlorodendraceae; genus Tetraselmis; species Tetraselmis chui. The sequence goes on along the minus strand of JAPMLY010002166.1, from coordinate 37,196 downwards.
ATCGCCACCAGCAGCCGCAGCACCGGCCCCAAAAAGAGACACATGAGCAAGCAGCAGCAACAATATCAGGTGCACACTAACTTGCAGCAGCAGCAGCATAAACAACAGCAACAACAGCAGCAGCAGCAAATAACAATGTTTGAGTATTAGCATGAAATCATTAAGAACAAGGATAGCTACACAAGTAGGAGCAGTAGCAGCAACGACACAAACCTCATTCATACTTTGCCTGTAAGCGTGTCTATGATACATGTGCGAATGTTCGTGCGTGTGCGTGTGCGCGCGCGCGTGTGTGTGTGTGTGTGTGTGTGTGTGTGTGTGTGCGTATGTGTGTGTGTTTGTGTGTGTGTGTGTGTGTGTGTGTATGTGTGTGTGTTTGTGTGTGTGTTTGTGTGTCTGCAGGTGTGTGGGTGGGTGCGGGTTTTGGTGTGTGTCTGCAGGTGTGTGTGTGTGCGTGTGTGTGTGTGTGTGTGTGCGTGCGTGCGTGCGCGTCTGTGTGTATAGTAGCAGCAGAACAAATGTTGAAGTATAATCATAAAATAATAAAGAACAATGTAAGCTACACAAAGGGAAGCATGAGCAGTAACGTTACAAACCACACGCATGCTTTCCTTTTCGGCATGTCTATGATACCACCAGTACGTGCGAATATGTGTGTATATGTGTGTGAGTGTGTGTGTGTGTGTGTGTGTCTGCAGGTGTGTGTGTGTGTGTGTGTGTGTGTGTGTGTGTGTGTCTGCAGGTGTGTGTGTGTGTGTGTGTCTGCAGGTGTGTGTGTGTGTGTGTGTGTGTCTGCAGGTGTGTGTGTGTGTGTGTGTGTGTGTCTGCAGGTGTGTGTGTGTGTGTGTGTGTGTGTGTCTGCAGGTGTGTGTGTGTGTGTGTGTGCCTTGCATCGGCTACACAAACACAAGCATCGATAATTCTATAGTTAGAAGTTGGAGCAAAAGCACAAACATGCAACAGCTGCAGCAGCAAAGCCAAGAGCAACATCAACAAGCATCAATAATAGCAGCAACATGAGTTGTGCGACTATGCATGCAACAAAAATATGGCGACCATCGTTGCAAAGGGACATGGGACCAGCACAACGACAGTAAATACATGTTACAGCTAAAGGTTGTTGGTCCTGGGGTTTGATTGACGTGGTATACACCAAAGCTCACCCCCCTCACGACAACCTTGCTATCTATTCATATATTGCGTGTAAATCACGCCTACGCGCCCCCTCGCCGGAACACCCTCCAGCTAGAGCCGCCCCCCTCCTGCAACCTGTGCTCCAATCTGTCATATCAATTTTCTATATCATGCGCTCCACGAAGGTAGCCCTCGTTCCTCTGGGCACGATTGGTATCATATCCTTGCGCTCCCCGCTATACCGGCACGCCCTCCCGACCACTGCCTCGCCCGATCCACACATAGAACCCCCTCCCAGCTCCGTTCCGAAACCTCGAGTATTCACTGTCGATGCTGTTAAAGTTATACCATAACTGGTGTGTCGTACGAGCAAAAAAATTGGGTGGTAGTGGGAAGGCTTAAAACCCGACAGTGATTGTGGTAAGAGCGGGCGTCCGATTCAGCCCGTGACCGTTATACAAGAGCGCGACATGGCTCACCCCCGCACTTCGCGTATTCCGCGTCGGAGGCGCTATTCGAAACATTCTTTGGTCAGATTGTGATTCTTTGTCAAAATAATACGAAGGCGCTGGTCCAACGGAATGTGAGAGACGTTAGTGGACGGGACTAACTTTTCCCGAGGAGGTGGGTGATATGAGTGTGCAACCGACGAGAAAACGCGACCATTGCACCGACTCGCTATCGCGATGGCTCTAAACATGACACTAAGAGCTGCTTACCTGACGCACCGACTCCCACCCAGGCAAGATTTGGGACTTGGCTAGCTTCGCTGGGAGTTTAGCTGCGGGGTCTTACCAGCGTTCTCGCAATGGCGTGTAGGGACGGAGTGGCGTGAGTGCTTGACAGTAGTGAGCGCGGGTACGCAATATCGCCTTTTTCGCGCGCTCCCGTTGATGCTTAGCACGCACGTATCAGAGTACGCCGGAATATCGCACTCTCGCTGTGTGCCACATTCGGTTCGGCTAAAAAAAATGCGAAGCAGCTACACAATCCCAAACTTGTGAATTCTAACAACATCTGCGACCAAACTACCTTTTGGGGCTCTCCCAAACAGGACTGCAAACCACGAGAATGGCGTACGCCACCGTACGTAGTGGCGTTCAGTACTCGGTCCATCGTGGACCACAACTACGCAGGATTGCAACACGCCGATGGGCAGAACGTGAAACTACGAATCGCAGCTGATGCAAAGATCCCTCGAACACAATGATTGCGCCTTTTTCCATGATCATCGGCGAATGGCGGGGGCTGGCAATTTTCTTTTCAAATGCGTTGCCTAGCGAACCACGGCCGGCGCCTTGTGTGTGACGGCGTATCGAATACGTTGTTCTCACTTTTTGACTGTGCCATGTGTCTTCCACCATCACACCGCGCTCCTTTCGTTGTGTAATTAATGTCACTCAAATACATCGTTATTTCATTGGTATTTTGTCTTCGCATTCATCCGCAAATTGTAATACAACTTCATATGTTAAATGTGCAATCATTATTTGATTGGGCTGCAATAGAACGCCATAGCAAACGGCTACTTCGTCCACTACAGCACCGCCAGCATATGGCGCAGAAGGTGGCCCGCTCCGCCTCTCCAACTGTCCGTCAATGCCGCTACTACTAACCTCGCTATCTCCACACTGACTTTCATTGTCAGCAAAATAACGGAGGTAGGACGTCTTTTGTCGGTACACCGCGATGTGTCCCGCATATGTTACAAAGTCGATATCGGAGACTTTCGCGGCGGTCGCTACAAAGCACGCTGGCGCACGTTCATTTTTTGCTCGGCCTATACCATAACTGATGCCGGATATTATTGTCTGCTGGCCACCGATATGCAGCGCACCGCTACGCATCTGCTACTCTTCAGCACTGCTGTTTATGAATCTATAGTTCTAGTATTGCAGCGCGCAAGCATGAGCGGAGGTCTACAGCCGCTGCGGTATATGGCATAGCTCTTATCACGAAATCTGGAAAATTGTACGGACGCATATCGGACAAGCCCGGAAACGTCATTCCCTGTTTCCCTCGCTAGCACACGAACATATCACCACATTGCGCGTCCAACCACCTAGCGACTTGGTCCCTGGGCTGCGTTATCCATAGCGTAGCGACTCAAGTCCAAGCACATGTTGTGGAGGGGCTAGATCTAGCGAAAAGGCATGCGGGGCGCCGCCGGGGCGGAACGACGCCTCGCCCTTTGACCGGACCACGAGAAGAGTGCACGTTTCACGGCCATGTGCGTGTTGACTCTAATATTTTTTGAAAAAACTTGCAGTTTGTAGCTCCGTGGCTTCCAGCATCCCAAGCAGGCAAAGCGATGAAGCACTCAGGGACGATAGTGTTTGTACGGGCGACATGGTCAGGGCGAGCGGGTAAGAGGTCCTACCTATTGAGTTTTAATTAACTATTTTATTTTATTTTACTTTATCATGTGATATTATTCTATAGTGTAATCATGTTTACTTGAAAGAATATTTCTCTGGATGCTAAAATTCGTATGTTTCAATGTCCGTCAGTTCACCACTTTATCAGATTTGGTACTACAAAAGCGACACAATGATTTGGAAACTTTATGTTTTGGAAGCATTGAAGCATTATTAAGCACAGTTTAAGGCCGGTTCTTTGATGAACTTAGCCATCATCCGCGAAAGATGAGATATTGAAGCATTATTTGGATTATATTTACCCATGTAAAATTTTCTGGGTAAAGTACTGTGGAGATGTACAAGAATATGCATTAAGTACAGGACTTATTATTATATTTTAGCTACGATGGGAGGTGTACTACGCCATGCTCCGTGTTTTGGTAACTATATTTTTGATTACAAGAAGAGAACATGAGCACGGACAGGGAAAGTGGGAGGGGAACCAAAAGGGCAAGAGTGGCACGAGGATCGCACGGAATCCAAGGCACGGCAGAAGGAAGCACCTCACCTCGTGCACAGACCCAGCGGATCAAACAGGCACACGCACGACTGATCTATTGAGTGTGGTAATATTTCCCGTAAGTCCTCGAAACCTCCCAGTCTTCAACATAGCCTCGTATTGCCTAATTGCCGAAGCGAAATTATTGCGCGGGTGTATAGCTATATGCCGCAGACTATGCCGTAAGTGAAAATAAATATTCTTACAAGAAAAAAGAGGACAGTGTGAGCATGTATTTGAGCAATCAGCTCAGCAACGTCAACCCTTGTTGAGACCACCACCACCGTTGCAGCGACGACCATTGTTGCTGAGACCACTACTTCAGCAGCAACAACAACCGCTGACTCTTGCTGTGTACCGGACACGACGGCCACGGAGGGGTGGGTCTTTGGTGGCCCAAACGCTAGCTGTGTTACTGTTTGTGCCAACTATTCCAAGGATTGGACGTGTGACGTGGTCAAGCCTTATGCGATTGTCAACGGAGATACACTCTGGGCAGCCAGAAAAGCAGTCATGGACTGCGACTTTCCCAAAGGTGATTGCGAGAACGAAGAGGGTTCTATTTTTTCTACCCGTTTCTCAAATGTTCTATTGGTGTTGAATGATTCTTGTTTTGTGACTAACCATCAAGATGATAGCACTTGTAGCGGAACCCCCTCAGGAAGAGCACTCCGGCTGTGCTACTGCAAAGCACCATAGTGACCTGGTAGTAGTGTCAAATAGTATGGCGTGACCGAATGCCTATACTTAGAAAGCGCTGGTATATTATGGTTACGGCCGCGCGCCTTCCTTGTCCATCATCGCACTCTCTAAATTTGTTAAGGCCGCCACCCAACTCGGTGTATGTGATGCACAGTGTATGATGTGGTGGCGGTGCACGAGCCGCGCAATAGAGCATAGAAAGGGGCCGTTGGTGTAAAAGAATCGGTTGCTTGCTGCCCAATATCTTGTCATGACTTAGGTGATGTCTGCAGCCCCGCACATGTGTCCGCCGCCATGATGAGTAACAGTTGTGACTGAGCGTCTCCTTCCGATTTCATCATTCCGCACAAATTAATTATATCCTGCGTTTCAAATTTCCCTGCCGCCTCCCCAAAATTGGCCGTCGCGGCTCGGTCCAATGGACTTTGTTAAATTCCAATTCACGCAGGCATCGCCATCTTCACCGCGGTTTATAGCGCTTCGCTGTCTACATTCGCTCATACACAACAGACGAATGCACACACATTAATCCTGGAATCATAGCAGCAGCACTGGATTTTTTAAATGTCATTGGTGTTCGATCGAGCGGCGGTTGGGAACGAGTTGGAACAGCTCCGGATTAATTTGGGCAAGCCCGCGGCAGAGCAGGTCAAAGAGCGTCCTCCTTTTGTACCGCCGTTGGCGCCACCGACCACTGTCGTGACGCCGCCGTCCCCGACCCCCACTAGCGCGGTCACAACCCAAGCAGCCACAACCCATTCAACCCATGCTGAGACCACCACTACTGCCGATGAGTTCACTACTTCAGCTGCTCTGGCAACCTCAACCCCTGCTGAGACCACCACCACCGTCGGAGCGACAACAACTACCGCCGAGACCACCACTTCAGCAGAACAAACAACGTCAACCCCTGCTGAGACCACCACCACCGTCGCAGCGACAACCACTACAGCCGTGACCACTACTTCAGCAGCAACAACAACGTCAACCCCTGCTGAGACCACCACCACCGTCGCAGCGACAACCACTACCGGTGAGACCACCACTCTAGCACCAACAACGTCCACCCCTGCTGAGACTACCACCACCATCGCAACGACAACCACTACTGCCGAGACCTCCACTTTACTAGCACCAACAACGTCAACCCCTGCTGAGACCACCACCACCGTCGCAGCGACAACCACTACAGCCGTGACCACTACTTCAGCAGCAACAACCCATTCAACCCCTGCTGAGACCACCACCACCGGCGCAGCGACAACCACTACCGCCGAGACCACCACTTCAGCACCAACAACGCCAACCCCTGCTGAGACCACCACCACCACCGTCGCAGCGACAACCACTCCCGGCGAGACCACCACTTCAGCAGCAACAACAACCGCCACCCGTTGCTGTGTCAAGAACAATTCGGCCAGGGAGGGGTGGGTTTTTGGTGGCACAAACGAAAGTTGCGAAACTGCTTGTGCCAACCATGACGATGGTTGGACGTGTGACGCGGACCAGCTTGATACAATTCTCACCGAAGACGCACTCTGGGCAGCCCGAAAAGTAGTCCTGGACTGCGACTTTCCCAACGGTGACTGCGAGGACGAGAGTCGAAGTGTTGTTAAAACCATTGCATCATATCTTCCAATGGCCTACCAAAGTTATTATTATGTGTCTAACGGGGGTAGTGTTAGCACTTGTACCTCCACTTATTCAACAGCTCGCCGGCTGTGCTATTGCAAAGCACCGTAGTAGTGACCTGGTAGTAGTGTCAAACAATATGGCAGGACCGAAAGCCCATAACAAAGCGATGGTATATTATGGTTACGGCCGCGCGCCTTCCACAAGTGCACTCTGTAAATTTATTACGGCCGCCATCCAAACCCTGTGTATGTGATGCACAGCGATGATGCTGTGGCGGTGCACGACCCGCGCAATAGAGTATGCAAGGGGCCGTTGGTGTAAAAGAATCTGTTGCTTGCTGCCCAAAATCCTGACACGACGAGGAACAGTTGTGACTGCGCGTCTCCTTCCGATTTCATGAAAAGCGTCTCCTTCATATTTCCCCGCAAACATGAAAATCTGCGTTTGCGATTTCTCCGTACCTCCCCAAGCTGGGCTCGTGGCTTGGTCTAACAACTTTATTAAATTCTAATCCGCTGTCTACATTCGCTCATACACAACAACAGGCGAATACACACACATTAATCCTATAATCATAGCAGCAGCAATTAAATCCTGCATTATAAGTTTGTGATCCACAAAATGATTAAATAAGTATGTCACGAGGTTACTAAGCCATATTTTTAAAATAGGTAGTATTCATTGTGTGGCATTGTTATCATGACAATAACCCTAAGCAACACACGAACGCGCTCATTCACCAGTTTGCGCAAATGAAACACATACATACAAAATGCGCCGTCACAGACAGAAGCATGAATACACATTCAGACACACACAAGATAGTACACCCGCACATCCCCACCGCGGCCATACGCACAATAATGTCCACAATCTCCATCGCCTTCACATGCACTTAATCTGCACACATTGAACGCAAGAATACCCGGTGATTCCCACGATACCCCCACCCACACATAGCGTGATGAGTGGTATTGCTCGAGAAACTGTTTCATCAGGTTTGGGAAACTGTGAAATCATATTCAATTTTACATATGGAAGCATACAACCAAACACATACACATACACTGGCACAGGCACATACTTACAACCACACATACAGACACAAAATCACACACAGACACACACACAAACACAGACAATGACAAACACATACAATCACACACACACACACACACAATCATAGACGCACACACACACACACACAGGCACACACACAAGCACACACACAATCATAGACGCGCACACACAGGCACACACACAAGCACACGCACACGCATACACATATCCCCAGGTGCGGTAACTAGTCTCACAGGTTGCAGCTAGTCTAATGTGTTGTACCAGGTACGATGCACACAAACATGCACACGCAAGGACACGTCCCGCGAGCCATGGGCCGGCCGAGCCGTGCTCCTGCGAGCCGTGTATTACTTTCTCATCGGAATAAAGGCTTAAGTCGCCGCTACCGGTGCCTGAACGAGCGAAAGGAGGGAGTATATTGATGCCGGCGATGTTTTTGCCCTAGCGGCAACTGTCTTTGCCCTAGAGCAGCGGGAGGAACAGTCCTGAAAAACATATTGTAATTGAAATCAGCATCCGTGTAATTTAGCTTCCATTTGTATACTGAGGTCTTTTTGCATTCAGCTCAGCAGGTTTTTTCTGTGCATTCACCTCATCAATTTTTTTCTTGGCATTTATACCTTAGCATATTTTTAGAATTCAGCTCATATGCTCATAAGGAATTCAGGTATAAGGAATTCAGCTCATATGCTCGTAAGGAATTCAGCTCATATAAGGAATTCAGAATATTTTTAGAATTCAGAATTCAGAATTCAGCATTCACCTCGGTAGTTTTCTCTTAGCATTTACTTAACATGTTTATTGGCATTCAGCTCAGCAGTTTTTTCTTAGCATTTACCTTGACATGTTTCTGAGCATTCACCTTACCAGGTTTTGCTTAGCATTTACCTTGCATGCTTGGATCCTTGCTTGTTTTCAGGCATTCAGCTCAGCAGTTTTAGTCTAAGCATTTACCTTAGCACATTTTGGAGCATTCATCTCAGCAATTTGTTTCTTATGATTTAGTTTGGCATGTTTTTGAGCAGTCACGTCAGTTGTTCGTTTCTTAGCATTTAGCTTGGCATGTTTTTTTACCAGTCACCTCAACAGATTTTTTCTTAGCATTTACCTTAACATTTTTTTAGCATTCACCTCATCCGTTTTTCCTTAGCATTTACCTGAGCAGGTTTTTTAGCATTCACCTCATCAAAAGTTTTCTTTGCATTTAGCTTGGCATGCGTTTGAGCAGTCATCTCAGCAGTTTTTCTTAGCATTTACCTTAACATGATTATTAGCATTCAGTTCAGCAGCTTTTTCTTAGCATTTACCTTGACATGCTTTTGAGCATTCATCTTACCAGGTTCTTCTTAGCATTTATGTATACCTGAGCATATCTTTGATCATTCATCTCAGCAGTTTTATTTTCAGTATTCATTTTAACATGTTTTTGAGTATTCACCGCAGCAAATTTCTCTGAGCATTTACCTTGTCATGTTATTAGCATTCAGCTTGGCAGTTTTTTCTTAGGTTGTTTATGAGCATTAAGCTCAGCAGTTTTTTTCCATGTTATAGCTTGGCATGTTTTTGATAACTCACCTCAGCAGTTTTTTTGTATTTACCGCAACATGTTTTTGAGCATTCAACTCAGCAATTTTTTCTGAGCATTTACTTAACATGTTCATTAGCATTCACCTCAGCAGTTTTTTCTAAGCTTTTACCTTGACATATTCTGTGCATTCACCTTACCAGTTTTTTCTTAGCATTTACCTTAGCTGATGAGGTCATGACGAGTTGGACGGGATGTTTATGTGACACTCCTTGGTACAAGTATGGTTACTGCGACCAATCATGCACCTCAACCATTGCACAACCGCTTCCGATCTGGATATAAATGACATTGAGGATTCCAACTCGATCAAATGATCTCCCGACTATTGGCGGAGGGCGTCTAGCCCTTGCATTATACCAAAAAGCTTTCAGTTCCTTGTACGTGTTGCTCTTCCGGTCTCGGAATACCCACGGATAAGGCAATGGGGGTGCGGCACATGGAACGTGTTGGTCCCGATCAAGATATGCGTCTCCTTCAACTGATGGGAGGACAACGGGAGTATCTTCAGAGAGTAAGTGCCGCATCGCTCAATGGTAAGCGATCGCCAACTCCTCCAATGTCATTTGATTAGGAGGATGAAACTCGAAAATCCGTCCGGCCATGTTTCGTACGGGTTGTTGTCGATTGGGCATTTACAATAACAAAAAATCAGCAAGAAAGCAAGGTGAGCCAATCATCAACATTACACCTCATTAACAACCCCAAGCATATAGTATCGCGCGGGTATAGGGCTATGCCGCAGACTATGCCGGAAGTAAAAATCAATATTCTTACAATAATAGAAGTGGAAGCACTAAACAAAGAGGAGTAAGGAGGAAAAAACCCCCACATGCCTAAGCCCGAGGACCATGAAGGCATGCCACAACATCAGCGCTGCCCTTCTGCACAGCGTCGGGAAGACATGAACCCAAAGTGCCATGAAGTGTGCCGCAAGTCATCCAGTATCATCATGTAAGCGTGACGCGTACCCTACGCGGGCGGGCAAAATAAGATATGCCCCATAGTATGAGGGTGACATTTTTCCTCTTTTCATTTTTTGCTTGGTGGTCTCCGCACTTGTTTTTTGTAAAAACGTTTTGACATGATATATGGGTCAAACACAATATGGGGCATCAAATACCTATTTACATACGATGCTGAGATGAAGAATACAAGTAGAGGTCATGACGAGATGGACTCGATATTGATTTTACACTCCTAAAGACATATCTGTGAACAATCATGCTCCTCAACCATTGCACAACCGCTTCCGATCTGGATATAAATGACATTGAGGATTCCAACTCGATCAAATGATCTCCCGACTATTGGCGGAGGGCGTCTAGCCCTTGCATTATACCAAAAAGCTTTCAGTTCCTTGTACATGTTGCTCTTCCGGTTTCGGAATACCCACGGATAAGACAATGGGGGTGCGGTACATGGAACAAGTTGGCCCCGATCAAGATATGCGTCTCCTTCAATTGATGGGAGGATAGCGGGAGCATCTTCAGTGAGCAAGTGCCGCATCGCTCAATGGTAAGCGATCGCCAACTCCTCCAATGTCATTTGATTAGGAGGATGAAACTCGAATCCGCATGGCCATGCTTCGTACGGGTTGTTGTCGATTGGGCATTTACGATAACAAAAACCCAACAAGAAAGCAAGGTGAGCCAATCATCACGTTACACCTCATTAACAACCCCAAGCATATAATATCGCGTGGGTATAGAGCTATGCCGCAGACTATGCCGGAAGTAGAAATAAATGTTCTTACAATAATAGAAGTGGAAACACCAAACAATGAGGAGCAAGGAGGAAAGAACCTCACATACCTAAGCTCGAGGACAAGGAAGGCATGCCATAGTATCAGCGCTTCCCTCATGCAAAGCGTCGGGAAGCTAAAAACCCAAAGTGCCATGAGCTATGCCGTAAGTCCTCGAGTAGTATCATGCTTTCAGCGTGACGCATACCCTACGCGGGCGGGCAAAAACAATTGCCCCATAGTATGTGAGGGTGATATGGGTCATCTCTTTTTTCCTCTTTTCATTTTTTTGCTTGGTGGTCTGCGCATTTTGTCTTGTAAGAAAAGTTTGATATGATATGGGTCAAACACAATATGGGGCGTCCATGGATAATTTCGGCCACCGACGTGGCACGCTACGGTGATATCGTACATGTGTCATCCTTATCCTCAAAATCCGGTATGCAAATGTTGTTAGGGTATAATAGTACTAGATAGTAGTTTAGTGAGGTAGTTAGGTGGTTAGGCAGTTAGGTAGTTGGGTAATTAACCAGTTCATGACAGTATCCTCGTATGTCCTCGTATACATGCGCGTTCGTTCGCTGGTGGAGTCTTGGCCAGCAATAACTACCCGGACCGCTCCAAGTAGCTAGTTAGTAGTTAGGTACCATAGTTTCGCGCCGATTCATACGTGTTCTGCTGAATGGACTGCATCAGACACTACTACGAAAAAATGCCGCATAGTATGTGAGGCTGATATGGGTCATACGCAATCTCGGGCGTCTCTGGATAATCTTGAAAAGCGACGTGACACGCTACGGTGATATCGTACAAGGGTCATCCTCATCCTCAAAATCCGGTCGGCAAATGTTGTTAGGGTATAGTACTAGTTAGTAGTTTAGTGAGGTAGTTAGGTGGTTAGGCAGTTAGGTAGTCAACTAGTACATTATTGTATCCTCGTACATGTCCTCGTACACATGCGCGGTCGTTGGTGGAGTCTTGGTAAACATTAATTACTCCCGAACCGCTAATTAATGTTTAGTCTGGTTACAGAGTTTCGCGCCGATTCATACATGTTTTGCTGAATAGATTGCATCAACCACTACCGCGAAAAACGACATCGATACAATACTTAACAATTGAATGCAACGAAAAAGTACTTAATTAGTAATCCTTAGTACGGAGAGAAAACCTGTTCAAATTTTCGAGATTTCGCGATATACTGTAGTAAAGTACTTATTTCGTTATCATGGATTTTCATTATTGAGTGGACGGGCAGCCGTGAGTCTCACGTTACAAGCAACAGGCATAAGACGCGCCGGAGTCGCCGAGTAAAACCACTTTCTCACGCTCACCGCCCTTCGTCCATACCAGACCCCGGAAGTCATTCAAGCGCTACAATCATAGCCTCTCCCTACAACCCACTCACCTCGCGGTGCTATTGACGGCTCAAGTACCCACCCGCAGTGGCCCCAGAGCACTATCCCGCTTGTGTGCGCGGTCGTCCTCGCAAGTAATTCGTCGTTTACGAGTTTGCTGCATGATGCGTCCAGTCAACCACGTTTTTGTTGCTTTGCTGTCACTTTGCCTACTGGGGGCGGCTGTGACAGCGTCTTCGGCGACTTCGCAAGACCCCCCTGCTTCCGCGGTACTTGATGATGGTGAGGGGCTATGTGGTCCCAGAAGAGGACCGTCCGCTGTCGCGGCATCCAAAGAGTCCGTACATCCGCACTCGTCGTCGTCTGGCGGCAAGAGTCAGCATGACGCGAATACCTGGATGGACCCGTCCGACGTTCCTGTATGCAAGAAGCACGCTGATGCTTATCCAACCAAGCTGGTCACCAAGAAAGTGGGCGGTGTCGATGTTGTCCTTGGTGTGTTTGCAAGCCAACACGACCGCCCGGGCAGCAGCGAAGGATTTGGCTCCTCCGGTTCCGACTCTTCCGCAAGCTCAACGGCCACGCTGCGTCATCCCACCTCATCCAGCAGCGCCGGTGGCGACGGGTTGTTCTTGATTTTCGCGGTGCCAGTTCAATTGGCTTTCCCCCAAGGCGCCTTTCTTCTACTCGGCCGAGGCTTGAAGCAAGAGGCGGAAAATGACGATGACAACGTTGGCAGTTTGAGTGACGCACTAGTTCTCTTCATCAGTTCTTTCCTCGACAAGTCGGCAGCTATAAACGCATGGGCCCGGGAATTGGTGACGGCGGTTGGCCTCGCCGTCGACAACACCGGCAACATCTTGACCTTTACCGTATTGTTTGGGGGCCCTCCGGATCAAGTAAGCACCCTGACTGCGCGTTCGGTCGCGCTGGTGGGAGACGACACCTTTAACGCCGATTTGACCGACGAGAGCTACACCACGTCCGAGGTCAGCGACGGCAGTCTGGTGTTCGATCGAGCGGCGGTTGGGAACGAGTTGGAACAGCTGCGGATTAATCTGGGCAAGCCCGCGGCACAGCAGGTCAACGGGCGTCCTCCTTCCGTGCCGCCGTTGGTGCCACTCACAACTTTGACGCCGCCGTCTCCGACCCCTAGTAGCGCGGTCACATCCCCAGCAGCCACAACCCATTCAACCCCTGTTGAGACCACCACCACCGCCGCAGCGACCACCACTACTGCCGACACCACCACTTCAGCAGCAACAACAACGTCAACCCCTGCTTCTGAGACGACCACCACCGTCGCAGCGACCACCACTACTGCCGAGACCACCACTTCAGCAGCACCAACAATTTCAACCCCTGCTGAGACCACCACCACCGTCGCAGCGACAACCACTACAGCCGAGACCACCACTTCAGCAGCACCAACAATTTCAACCCCTGCTTCTGAGACCACCACCACCGTCGCAGCGACCACCACTACTGCCGAGACCACCACTTCAGCAGCACCAACAATTTCAACCCCTGCTGAGACCACCACCACCGTCGCAGCGACCACCACTACTGCCGAGACCACCACTTCAGCAGCACCAACAATTTCAACCCCTGCTGATACCACCACCACCGTAGCAGCGACCACCACTATCGCTGACACCACCACTTCAGCAGCAACTACAACGTCAGCCCCTGCTTCTGAGACGATCACCACCGTCGCAGCGACCACCACTACCGTTGATACCACCACTTCAGTAGCACCAACAACTTCAACCCCTGCTGAGACCACCACCTTCGCAGCGACAACCACTCCAGCCGAGACCACCACTATCGCCGACACCACCACTTCAGCAGCAACAACAACCGCTGCCCCTTGCCCTTGTGTCACGGATACGACGGCCACGGAGGGGTGGGTATTTGCTGGTGGCCAAAATGAAAGTTGCGATACTGCTTGTGACAACTATTCCCCGGGCTGGACGTGTGACGTGGACGAGCTTCATTCGATTGTTAGCGAAGACACACTCTTGGCAGCCCGAAAGGCAGTCCTGGACTGCGACTTTCCCAACGGTGACTGCGATAACGCAGGGAATGTTTATGTGTCCAGTGGATCTTATTTCAATGGTCCGTCTTTTCCATTAGCTAATGTCGGAAATTATCATATTCATACCCAACCTTATAGCACCTGTCCTGCTATGAATCCGTCATCAGCACGCCGGCTTTGCTACTGCAAATCGCCGTAGTGACCTGGTAGTAGTGTAAAACATTACGGTGTCACCGAACTAAGAAAGCGCTGGGATGTTGTGGTTATGGCCCCGCGCCTTCCTTGTCCATCATCGCACTCTGTAAATTTTCACGGCCGCCATCCAACCCATTCGTGTGTATGTGATGCATAGCGATGATGTGGTGCCGGTGCAATAGAGTATAGAAGGGGTCGTTGGTGTAAAATGATCGGTTGCTTGCTGCCCAATATCTTGTCATGACCTAGGTGATGCCTGCAGCCCCGCCCATGTGTCCGCCATGACGAGCAGCAGTTGTGATTGAGCGTCTCCTTCCGATTTCGTCATTCTCCGCGAAATTAAAAATGCGTTACCTGCCGCCTCCCCAAACTGATGGCCTCGTCGCTTGGTGAGATGGACTTTATTAAATTCCAATTCACGCACGCATCAACATCTTCACCGCGGATCATAGCGCTTCGCTGTTTACATTCGCTCATGTACAACAGACAAATGCTCACACATTAATCCTAAAATCATATAGCAGCAGCACTGATTCTTAAAATGTCCTGCTGTGAAACTTTGTGATCCACAAAATGATTGAATAAGCATGTCACTAGGTTACTAAGCCCTATTGTAAAAATCAATCGTATTCGGCAGGTGGCATTGTCGTCATTGCAATAATCCTAAGCAACACACGAGCGCGCTCATTCACCAGTTTGCGCAAATGAACCACATACATACAAAATGCACGAACACAGACAGAAGCACAAAAAATAGCATACACCTGCACATCCTCACCGCGGCCGTATAAACGCACAATCATGTCCACATTCGCCACCTTCACATATGCGCTTAATTTGCACACATTGAACGCAAGAATCACCGGTTATTCCCACGATACCCCCCACCCACACATAGCTAACACACACACACACACACACACACACACACACACACACACACACACACACACACACACACACACACACACACACACACACACACACACACACACACACACACACACGGATTCGGACAAACACGGACGAGCAACTGGAGAGTGAAGTTGCAGCTTTTGTGAATACACAGAAACTACGCGTATACGGAAACATTTCATAATCTTGCTTTACAAAATAATGTTTCCGGACAGTTTATTCAATCAAATACCGTTTAACTGGTAAGCGCTGTCTTCAAACCCATTTTGTTTGCTCCGACCGCCGATTCAAAGCCACAGCGTTCCAAGTCCAGTGAATATTGGTTGTTTCTCATTTTGCTACGCACGCAATAATCCTTTGCGACGTTGGTTTGGATATATTTTACCCATCCTAATGTCATCTTCTTAATAATGTCTCGCGTCAGTCATGCAAGGCAGCCCACAATGAAGTTTTATATGTATCGCTGCGGGACGGATAACAATGGCAAATCGGTATGAGTGGCGGTGGTATTGCTCAATTTGGAGCCGAATATAGTTTGATGATTGAAATGCCAATGTGGGTGACTGACAGTGCATCAGTTTTGGAGAGCGCGCATTTCATTTGCTTATTCGATTTGTTGCATTCATAGAAGGATGGCTCTCACAATGAGCATTCCCTTTATTTATCGGTTTCCGCACAACTTGCCCTCGATTGTATGTTGAAGCCCAATTGCAAGCTGCTCGTGCTTTCTAAACATTGTTAAGTTGCAAGACCATGATGATAAGCAATTTTGTCATTTTAAACCATGGCCGGAGCAACAAGCATAGCACCATAATTTGCTTACTCATATATTGCAATTCCATGCCTTTGTCAGAAAGAGCATTTTATTGCCGAATAGTATGAATAGATATGCATAGCCTCAAAGCAGGTGCTCCTTCCCATCCGACGCTATGCGTCATATAATTCCATTCATGGCGTGGCCGCTGTTTTTCGTACGCGAATTTGCGGAAATTGTACTATGTTGAGCGCACATGGATAATGATAAGACGTGTTTAGGGACAAGTATCACGAAAAACTGTTTAGAAATGGCCAGACGCGCTTAAGTGGGCCTCAACGGCCTTGAGTTGCTGCGGTATATGACATGCGATGTAAGGCGCAATTAGGTGAAGTTTATACGGCCGGTTCTTAGGTGGACTTTGCCACCATCCTCGAAAGACTCTGAGATGGAGGGCGTAATCCTACTAGCTGTGTGTATGCGGAAATGAGACACTTGTGTGTGTATACGTGCATGACTGTGTGTGTGTGTGTGTGTGTGTGTGTGTGTGTGTGTGTGTGTGTGTGTGTGTGTGTGTGTGTGTGTGTGTGCTGTGTGTGTGTGTGTCGGTTTGTGGGCGCGGGCGTGTATGTACATGTGCGTGCGTGTGTCTCTGTTTGTCTGTGTTGGTGAGCGTGTGAGCGTGTTGGTTGACTGTGTGAATGTACGTGTTGTGCAATGTACGAGTCTCTTTGTTCGTGTGTTTGCCGGTTTCCATGTTCGTAGGTCCTTGTGTGTTTATATGTGTACTGGCTCACATGAATATATGTAAATGCATGTTATTTGCGTACGAATATTTTAATGTTTGTGTGCGTCCTTGCTATGTCTGTTTTGGGGGCAGGGGGGTAAAGGTGCTGGAGATGTTGCTGAATGGATTAAGTGAATCGCCCGTGACCTTTCTGTTAGCCAGTCTTCTTCATTAGCCCTTACCACATGACACCATGCCTCAAACAAACTGAACTGTTTGAATCGATCACGCTTCGTCTTGCTTGTCGGGCATCGAGTGACGGAGCGACACGGAGTCAATGCTGCCTCAATCGGGGGCGATATGCTGCGAACCAATAACTTGACTAAACCGTTTCGAATTCTTACAGGAGG